>WAAG01074450.1:49433-72714 GCA_013390105.1 Tichodroma muraria
CTGTACCAGCAAATTTGAGATCCTGCAGACCACTTCAAGCACCAGAGGTGGAATTGCTTGGAGCCCTTTTTTCCAAAGGTAAGGGAAGAGCTGGTTAGAAAGGGAAAGGACCCTGACTGCCTCCTTTTAAGTTGCACTCCCATCATTTGACATCTGTGAAAAGTCTGTCTGGGACTGTTTTGTTTGTTTTCCCTCCTCAATTGTAAGATAGCGAAATATTTCAGTTCTCCACATTGCCAGTCGCAGCCCTGACCCCAGAGGACACAGAGCACAACTCAGCCCAGTTTGGAGACCAAAGACAATTTGGAAGTCAGAGTCACATTCATTCCTATTTGTGGAAACCTTCATCGAATCTGAAATTTCCCTTTTTTCATCCCACTCTGAATTCTTTGCCATCAACATGTTAGATCTTCTATAATGTTACCTAACATTATACAACAAATTCAGGCATTACCATCCATTCCAATAATTTTTTTCTGAGGCATCAGGGTGTTGATTTGTGTGCCCAAACAGCAGAGAAAATAAGGCTAAAAATTGAGGAGTGAAAGAGAAAATAATATCCAAAATATATCAATATTAAAATAAAATATAAAAATTGCTGCACTGAACCAATAAAATTAACAATTACTAAAGGGCAAAAAACACATTTTAACTTTGCAAAAAAGTTTCTATGATTATGAATTGATTGCTTTGTGTCAGACCATTTATGGGAGGTTTTCCTCCCCTTCCTCCCTCGCAGTGGTGATTATTTCCAGGAGCATTTTGGAAAGTGAGCAGAGCATTAGGCTTTCAGAGCAGTCTGAAATGAGGATATCTGATCCAATAATCTGGAGATTTAGTCTCATCATGAAGGCTTCCTAATTATACTCTGCTCAGATAGACCCAAATTAATTCTTGCCATTCATCCCCTGAAATGTATCTGGGCTGATACACTGATACTAATTTTCTTATCTCAGAGACAGACAGTTAAGGGAAGAGCCTGGGAAAATAAAGGGAAATGTTGAAGGTGATTATCATAATGAGAATGTTAATTAGCTCCATTTCAGACACCAATTGTTGGCACATGAATCAGCCAGCAACTCTCCAAATGTGTTCGTAAGATTTTTCTATTTCTAATTTTTTCTTATTTCTAATCTTTTCCCATTCCTTCTATTTCTCTTGCTGTCATTATAGGCATGAGGATCCTTGCTGATAAGGAAAATAAAAGTTGATTTCAGCAGTTGAAGAAAGTGTATAGTAGAGAAAGACATGCATAATCTGTTTCTCTACTCCCTCAAATGGTTCCTATACATGACCAAGAGTACTTGGCAATTAATGTAGTAGAAGGGAGGCAAAAAAAGTGAATTATTTCTTCTGTTCAATGGCCAGGGAATGTGGTACATACCTGAGCAAGGGTTGTGCATGGTCAGCACCTGAAATCCAGATTTCAGTCTCATCTGTGGGTTTTTATACAAAGAAAAAAGCAGAGGAAGAAACTTTCCTCCTTTTGTTTTCCCAGGTTTTTCATACCTTCTTTTTCCTGAGCTCTGCCTTCTGTAGATAGGCCCAAAACCTCTCCTTTTTTAATTTGTTATAATGAGAAAACCAGGATGAATCTGAGGCTGATGCCCTAGAGAGAAAATGCTTTTTCCACGGCTCTCATGTCCATGGTAAACAATGGAGAATATTATTTAATTATCAATGGGGAAAATTATTTGGGGGAATATTGGCATTATTTCTCCGAACCACTTTGCAGTGTGGATTTGGTTTCTCTGAGCCCCACTCATGGCACTGCTCTCTCAGATTCCTGTCTCCCCTCAGCTTCCATTCCGAGTCTGCTGTAAATTGTTTCTATCAGAAGAGGGCAATTTTGTTTTCTTCCTCTGTGTCTGATCTGCCTGGCTCTCTCACATTAATTCCCTGCTTCGGGGGCAGGAGTTCTCTATTTTAATATTGGGTTAGAAATTCAACAAGCTGACATTTATTCCCACTGCCTAGACAAGTCATGAAATTCCTGAATTTAAACTCCAGTCTCCTGGGACATCTCCCAGCACAGCAGGCTCCAGTGCCCAATTTAGGCTGTTTTCAGGAGACAGGTTAGCCCTGTGCTAATTTGGGCTAGATGTTCCAGCAAATTTCCATGGGATGCATCAAGTGCTTGTTAAACTCTGATTAGTTACACCCACTTGTAACTCTGCCCACCCAGAGCTCATCCAAATAACACAACTGAATTTATCTTAAAAAATCCTCAGGGGGTCAAACTGGTCATTATGAGGAAGTTATTTATCAGTCTTTGGTTTTCAACTCCCTGAAAATTAGTGGAAACTGAATCAGAAGGAGCAGCTTGGCCATGTCCACAGCTGATAAGGAGGTAGAGAAAGAAAACAGAGGTTTGAAGGAAGGTTTGTAAGAAACATGGAAAGATACAAAACATGGGCTCTGAAGAAATAGGTGGAGCTGTGTTTTCATTCTCCAGGGGCTTTTCAGAGCCATGAGAATAATCCATGTTTTCCCTCACAGTCCTGTCTCTGAGCACAAAGCTTTATCCCCACTAACCTCCTGTTAGAACTCCCAGAGCACAGGGTGCTCCAGCCCTCCACATCTGCTGCTTCAGCACCTCTCCTCAGCAGCATTTTCTTTCCCTCTGGCTTCTCTTCTGCTCAATCAGCTCTGCAATATCTCATGACCTGGATCCCACTTCCCACTTTTCAAGCCTCCCCAGGGCCAGGCACACCTGATCCCACAGCTGATCCCAGGGAGGATGCACCAAGTGCCAGGGCATCAATTCCTCGGCTTTCCTGGCCTCTTGAGGCAAAACTCCCACGTGTTCCTTTCCATGTTTTTAAACAGTAGTAACTTTAGAATTTTTCTGGACGTCTTTTAAAAATTTTGTATAAGTACTCATACAATTTTTGGTTTATTAATAAGATATATTTACTTAATGCTTTCATGGCTAGGAATGTATATAGAGCTAAAATTAAAAGCCTGGGTTTTTCCCGGGCTTCCCCATCACTATCTTTCCAGCAGCTGCATTTCCACAGGAAAACAACTGCAATTAAAATATGATGTGAATCAAAAGTAAAAGTCCACAATTCTTAATACCATTCTTCTCCTATTTATTCAATTTGTGAACTACAGCAGCCCCTTCAAGCTGCATGGCTGAGGAATATGTAAACACAGAGAAAATTTTGGGAAGAGGTCTATAAATCCATAATGACAAGTGTTTTATTCCTATAAATCAGTGTAAGGAACACATCCACCTACTGATATAAATTGTAGATGCTGAGGGACGTTACAGCTTCACTAATCTATTAAATAAAGGTACAAAGTGCTCCATTTCTCTGGGAATGTTTATCTGCTGCACTTAGGTGTGGGGTGTGTTCCCACAGGGCTTGGCCCATGCATCCAGACAACCCAAATCTGTGTAACCATCTGGTATTAGCCAAAGCTAATTATTAATTTGGGTTGTTGTGCTAATGGAGTCAGAGAGGATTTGTTCAGTTCAGTGTTGGCACAGCCCATCATAAAATCTTTATCTTCCCTCAAGAGCAAGTTAAAACACCTGAGTTCTACCATTTTGAAGAACAAGCTTTAAAAAACAAGTCTGAATGATTTTTTGTTTGGTTTTGGTTTTTTTTTTTTCATTTTTAAACTTATATTTGCACACATTTTAAAATCACCACACGTCATCTGCATTAGGTGTTAATTCATCCTCACTCCTGGGCCCTTTAAACTGAAATTTGCTGTGACGGAGGATTAACACTCACTCCCCACTGTTTGTAAGCAGGGATGGCACTGCCCAAAGTGCCACAACCCCTCTGGGTGCCCCCTGTGACTGAGGGACATGGGGTCTCCAGGAGAATTGTTTCTGAGAGCAGTCACAAGCTGTTACTCTAACAAGCAGCAGACGGACAGCTTTTCCTCCCGCTCCTCCACAATCCCTCCTGTCAGCTGGAATTACGAGTCCCACAAGCCACCCTACTTAAGCAGCCTATTTATAACTGCACGAGGATGTCTCAGGGCTCAGGCCTGGGACATAAATTCACTGTTTTGCTTTGTTTCTCCTGTTTTTGATTAAGGAAATGGTATCTCTTCAGTGGATTTGATGTCACCTGTCAGGCGTGTTTAGCAGTTTATACGGTTTTCAGACATTACTCATGGTAACCATGATGAGTGTGATATTTATCACCATTTATCATAAGCTTTCTCAATTGAGACAATAAAAGCTCGTCTTCTATTTTTAGTTTCAATGGAGTTCTGTCTTTCCATATTTGATTTTTACCCTTCATTTTTTCCATATTTGTTCATGGTCTTATTTTTTATTGTATAAGGGGATCCATAATTCCTCATGGACTAGGTCCCTTCAGTTCCCATGGAATTTAGCTGCTGCCTTTATTGCCTTACCCAATGGAAGGAGTTGTACCCAACAGAAAAGCATGAGAAGAGTCTGGATTTCTAGAGTTAAGTTACATTTTTCTTAAAAAAGAGACAATAAAATATGTAAAGACTGCTCTATCAGTCTAATCCCAAGCTCCTGCACCGTCTTTAGCTGCCTCTCATCATCATCTTTCCTCTCTTCCTTTTGTTCACATGGCCATTATAAAGATTAATATGCAAAGAGATGATTAAATTTTTCAGTGAAAAGCACCATTATTAAATTTATTTGAGTATTAATTCAATGCCATCAGAAAAATTTCTGCATCTCTGTGAGTGAAAAGGTGCCAGGAAGTGTAATTCACGTTGGAGGGCAGAAGAAACCCAGGTTTTCTTTGTGATTTGTTGCCTTTGTGGCACCATGTGACATCATTAAGAGGTACAGCCTGATCTCCACAGCCGTTCAAGGTAAAGCCGGGTTTAAATTATTTTGCTAAATTATTTCACCTCGTTATGTTCCAAAGAGGAATGCCCAGTGTAGATGGTTCTGCAACAAAGGTCCAGGCCAGGACTTGGAGAGGACTTGGAGCAACCTGGCCCAGTGGAAGGTGTCCCTGCCCATGGCAGGGTGATCCTCCAAGTCCCTTCCAACCCAAACCATTCCAACACGCTGTGATGATTCCATGACCATTTCCCAGTCGATATTTCCTTACTCTCAGCCTTGCCCCATGTGCAACCCCGGCTCTGCTCTCTGCACGAGGGCACTGCTCTCCTCGAGCCCTCAAGCTGCTGCAGAATTGGTTGGAAGCCTCCCACCACAGAAAGACACAACCACCCTGATGTATTTTCAGAATAAAAGAATGTTTGAGATCTTAATGGTGGCCAGAGCACTTGAACCTCTGACAAACACCTGCAGATAACAGGAGAGTTGTGCTACTTTATTTTAGTGATTTATTAGGTAGCAAAAGGCGGGCACTGGACTTCATCCTTTCATGAAGCAATCTGCAGCTCCTGCTGCTGGAATTCGAACTGAAGGATGGGCTCCCTGGTAATTTGTAATGGCTTGGGAGATAGGGCTGCCTAATCTGGGCAGGGCTGCAGATGAATCAGCAGCAGCAACAGCAGCAGCTTCCCCAGGTGAAAATAGCTGCGTGTCTTTTAAATTTTTAATGGAGATTAACACTTTGTCACTGCAGTGCATCACTCAGAGCAGCGTGGGGAGAAATGCTCTGTGCTGGGCAAGGAGACACAGCTCTGAACAGGTACAATGACAAATCCCTGACATAAAGCCTGTCCTTGTTTGAACCGGCATTTGCCTCTCCAGAATAAAGGCAGACACATTCCCATGACGGAGGACATGGGATGGCTTTCCATTCATTTGTTAGTGGATGTATAAATCCAAAGGAGAAAGTTAATTAGACTCCCTGTGCACAAGGCAGTGGAGTAGACTCTGATTGCTAATTATTTTAATATAGGCAAACAGCTATTGACAGTACAAGTAATTTTCCCCCATCTCCAGTTAAGGGGCTGCCAGGTATCAGTCTAACAGCTCTGAGCGAACCTGAGGCAATTTAAATTATGGGTTTTAATCAATATGTAAATTGTTATTGTAGAACCCATCCATGATAGTTTGCAGCAGCTGCCCCACCACTCCTCAGAGCTGGCAGCTGCTGGCTCAGGTCGGGCTGTGAGTGCTGCTCCTCACCCCAAGTTTCAGAGCTGACACTCCTTTATTACTCATTCTCTACTCAGAGGATTCTCTTACTCAATGCAGTTGCTCAGGCCAACACAGCTGAAAGAGGCAAACCCCCTCCCTCCTGCTCCCCCAGCTCAGCCCTCCTAGTCTGTGGCTTTGAGGAGAGGGTTTTGGGGACAACAATGCTCAAAAGAGCCAGATCACATTTATTTGCTTCTGGCATTGTCACCCAGAGGCAGCTCTGCCTCAGAGCTTTTGAAAAGTCTTTCAGCTCATCTCTCCCAGCAGCCAACTCACCTTGCGTTGACCTCTAACTTTCAATTTACTCATTTTCTTAGCAATAATAACAAAAATTAACACCCCCCCTGAACTTATTATCTTGTAATTTCCCATACTACAGCCTTTAAGGCATAACTTAATTTAAAACTGTCCAGTTCTCGGTGTTTTGTACTTAATATTTGAGATGTGGCAAATGATGGCTCATTTGTTCTTGTAATTCTGTCAAAAGGCTGTGCAATATCTTCAATTTTAGTGGGCACGTTTCTCTTGCAATTTAATTACCATGCTGTACGTTTTCCTTTGGTGAAATTAGATTTAATGCTGATTTGGTGAATGATAACTGAGATTCTTTTCTTTTTTATTTAGTTGTAAATGTTCCTTGGGAGCCATTTCTGATACACTCTGATATACTCAGAAATGGAAAACAGAGAGGTCCTCCAACATTGCTCCTTCCAGCTGGCCTCAAGAACATATTTCTCTAAACCATGACCAAAAATTTATGGTTTGGATCAACTTTAGATTAAGCAAGGCCAAAAAATAAAAACGGTTTGCTTGCAGCAATTAATATTTTCCCTGCTTCTAGAGACTTGCAGAAAGCAGCACAAAGTAATTGGTCATATTTTTCAGCCCCAGAGGTGTCCAAACTGCTTGGCAAAGTGAGGGATGAATACAAAACCACTTCAGAGGAGGGTAAGAGGCAGAGAAATTAGCAAAGAATTAGACTGAAGAGAAATACAGGACAAGAAGCCCAGCGGACCGAGGAAGAGCCTCTCCATCAGCCTGAAGGTTCCTGTTTTATTGTGTTCTGGGGCAGCAGCAGGGAGAAATCTGGGTGAATTAATGTCTTGGCACCCTCCACTGGCCCTGGGCACAGTGAAGTGGCCACTCAGGCATCTGTGCAAGAGGCCACCTTGGCCGTGGCTGGCACTGGAGGGGATCCATGTCCCAGCTGGGAAGATTTGGGAACGCCTCCCTTAACCACTGCCCCACTTTTAGAAAATTTGGTGCATTGCTGCATTTATTACCTGACCCTTGCCTGCCTCAGCCCTTTAGGCAATGTTTGTGCCTGGTTCTGTTGGGTTTCCCCTCATGGGCAGCACTGGGGCCACTCATCTCTGTGAGCTGCTGGTCACTCCCTGCAGGGTTGGCCTTCAGTCCCTGCACCTTCCCTTCCATTCCAGGAGCTTGCTGTATTCCTGAGCATTCAGCAGGTCTTCTGGCCTTTTCTGGGGAAAAAGTTACTTGAAACCACCAAAAAATAGCTCCTTAAAATGGATTTTCTGTAATACTGTTCTTCTGCAACCTTGAAACTGCACGAAATTCATCACAAACATAGAAATTGGTTCTTCTTTAGCTCTGAAACACCCAGAATGCTTTGGGCTGGAAAAAAAATTAAGAATAACATTGTGAAAAGTTGCAGTTCTTTGGCTTGGTTTCGAGAGGCCGATTCCATAGGGATCTGTGGACAGTTATTTTTATGCATTCATTGCTCATTGACCAGGATAATCAAATAGAATATTCCATTTGCTTCCTGCTGTTTAAGTGCCTAATTCAGAGCTAATTGAAGTCAATGGGCAGATATTCACAGACTTTAATGGACCAGCCATAATCTTATGTCTACCCTTGTTGTGTAAGTTATTTTATTTATCCTAATTATTTTCATCTTCCCATGCATGCACGACCAATTATTTATTTTATGTGCATAATCATCATCTGTAAGTGGAAGTATTTTAAAGTAGTTATTAAAAGGTATTTCAAGGCCCATATTTGCACAGACCTGTGGCTATGATAATGGCACAGAGAGATATTTTAGCACAGTATTGCTCTGGTATCCTCCATAACAGTTATCACTATAAAAATGTGTTTAAATTACAAGGTTTTTTTGTTACTGCAGCTCCATGGGCAGAATTTGAGCCACTAATGTGATTATACTAACAACCTATACATATTTATGCCCTAATGGCACAACTTTTCAGCTGCTGGGAGCAGAATATACCCTGAACAAGAGCCAAAGTTTGAGATCCCTGGAAAAAAAAAAAATGCTTTACACTACCTCATTAGTGTTTCCCAGGAAAAACAAACAAAAAAACCCAAAAGTAAGCAACATAAAAAACCCACCCACAAAAAAATCCCACCTAACCACGTAATGAAAAACAAATGAACAAAACAAAGCATAACAAATAAAAAAGGAAAAAAAAACAAAACAAACGCAACAGAACAATCCTCCAAAACCACAAAAGAAAAACCCATGTGTCAAAATCTATGGTTGTTTTTCTGCATATTAAAGCATTTGCATTTAAAAATAAAATTTAAAAAACCCCACACATATGTTTCAGCTTTTCATGAACCTCAAGCTGAGACAGGGATTGAAATCCATGCATTCGGTTAGTGCTGATGGCTCTGAACTTGGAATTATTCTGGAAACAATGTGAATCAGGAAAACCAATGACATGCACTAATAATTCATATTCCCTCCAGTTTTCTCAGCTGTTGAGAATTCCTAAAGTCCTCAGGGTGCTGCAAAGTCTCATGTCACTTGTGGAGGTCTGGATCTTGTGTGAAAAATTACAATCCGCCTTTCCACCTTTCTCAGAGATTTCTTCTGTTGAGGTTTTGTTTTCAGGAACATCTGCACCTAAAATTCCGAAAAATTTCCTGTTCAAAAATTCCTGTTATGAGCCATTTTAACCAGGACAGAACAAAATCCTGCTCAGTTCTCTTTTGTCATTGACTCCCGCCAGAGTAAAGACAGGTCGGCCTCAAGTGCTTGGAAAAATCTTATTTTCCCTTGCCACATAATCAGTACGGAATCCAAGTATATAATTACAATTCCATACACACAATATTTGGATACTTAATAGTGCATTAAGCAAGTTACATTGAATGTTTTGATATAATTTAATCTTGCTGTGTGTCAATATTTAGCTCCTAATTAATAACATATTTACTTCCCTGCCATACACTGGTGTGCCAATTATGAGCTTAAACATCCTTCCCCAGCTCAGTACTTGCCATGGAAATTAAACACACTGAGCTGAACCTGTCTGTGGTGGAACTTCATCAAAAGCAAGGAATTTATTCCCAGAAAAGCTTTGATCCACTGCGCAGTGTTAATGTAATCTGAAGGTATTTTATGGATTTTATTTTCCTTCTGTGATCGGCGCTGCTTCAACAAGTGTTGTACATCCCCAAGAAGCACAGACCTGCATCAAGAGGACTTTAATTGACACCTCTTGTTTCCTACACATGGATTATTTCCAGTTCATCTCCCTTTCAGGTTTATTTGGGCAATAAATTTACAATTAACTCAAGCCCATCAAGTACTAAAAAAAACGGAAATCGTGCCTGACGCCATTTTTTTGTTCCAAAACTGATTAATTAAGAGGTTTAGGCAGTCATTTTTCATCCAACATTTGAGGAAGAATTTTGACAGACCTACATTCAATTAAAGTGTCATCCGTCTCTTTTCACCTTTCCCCATTTAGCCCTTGGTCTCTGCAGAATAACTCTGTTACGTAGTGTCTGTGAAGAATTTATAAATATTCCAGCCTCTCTTTTTCTCTGGAATCGGGATAGTGGAGCTTTACCCCACAGATATTTTCTTTTGGGTTTTCAGGTTAGAAGAAATCCCTTTGCATGTTTGTCCTATCTGTATATATATATATATATATATAGATAGATAGATTTAGATATAGATATAGATGATATAGATGTAGATGATATAGATGTAGATACAGATGATATAGATATATAGATGAAGTAGATAAAGATATAGATAGATACATATATAGATATGATGATATAGATATAGATTATATAGATATAGATATAGATATAGATATAGATATAGATATAGATGATATATATGATATAGATATTGATATAGATTATGTAGATATAGATATAGATAGATATAGATGATATAGATATAGATATAGATATTGATATGGATATAGATATAGATATAGATTATGTAGATATAGATATAGATAGATATAGATGATATAGATATAGATATAGATAGATGTAGATATAGATATAGATATACAGGTACAGATACAGATATAGATATAGATAGATATAGATATAGATAGATATAGATATAGATAGATATGCAATAATATTATGCATTTATAACTTTAAAGTAGAAAATTTAACAAAATACAAAACGTGCGTGGTTTTTATACAGAATCATGTATAATTATATATTATTACATTTGCTTATGTATTATTCTTATATGAAAAGATTGCGTTATTTTCTAGGAGTTTGGAGATTCTTCAGGCAAGGCAATCCAATCCCGCTGTTGCCTGGCTATTGGACTGGGACAGAGCATAACAGAGATTGGTTAAATGAGCTAGGAAAGAGCTCGGGAGGGGCTGATACGGCCGGAGGGGCCAAGCCCGGCGCTCTCTCTCGCTCTGGTTTCTCAGCACGGCCCCCGGGCCCCAGGAGGCTTTCCCGGGCCGCTGCTCCTGCCCCCAGCACGGCTCAGGACACGTTTCTTCAGGAGGAGCCTGGGTTTCCCGGCGTTAGAGCGCGGCTCCAGGGGCTGCTCCGCGCCCTCGCCCTCCTCTGCTCAGCAGATGCTCCGTGAGCCAGGGATACGCGGGGAAAAGCCAAACTCCCGCCCGCGCAGGAAAAGGATGGAGCAGATCACGACAGAGACCGCGACTGCTCTGCGACAGAGCCTTCACTTCAGAAACTGAAGCCTTTTGAGCCTTTTGTTTCTCTTCCTAGAAAATTTTCAGCAATTTCACCGAGTTTTCACGCGCAAGGAAAGCAATATCAGCGTAGAACCAGAGAAAGCACAGACGAGAAGGAAAGTACACACATGCGATCTTCAGCCAGGGAACAGAAGAGATGCGGAAAACAGCATCAAAATCCTTAAAAGGCACCGTTTATTTCACAGTGTCTGATAAACCTAAGCTGTGCTATCAGGAGAGAATTCAGCTGGGCACAGGTTGACCAGAATTCAACTGAATCCGAAGTGAAGGATAAAACGAAATTATTTTTGGCATAGAATTTTACATGTTAGCACTGGATAATAAAATATAATGTAATGACTCTGATAAATATTTCTTTTAGGACTGAGCAAAGCTTGACCACACCAGGAGGTGCCAAGGGAGGTGTGTGACAACCATAACCACACTACTGCAAGTAAATGTTGTCAGAGCAGCACTTTACTTGTGCTGTTCTAAAAGAATATTTAGAATAACAGATGGAAAAGAAAAAAATCTTCCTACTCACAAAGTCCTGGACTTCTTTAGTAAACTTTTCTCCTCTTGACACCATCTTCCAGCTCATCCCTTCGGAGACCTGCACAGAAAGAAGCACTCAGTAAAAGCCTTTCACCACAAATTAACACCCCTCAAATGTTAAATATCCAGGACCAGGCATGCAGTTAATTGCTGAAGTTAATCCACAAAGGAAAACAGCTCACCAAATCTTGAATAATGGTGAATTTCAGGGAAATTGTAATCTACTGGTGAAGGTTCCGTGCTGAGGAGCAGCCTCCAGGCTCACCAAAGTGAATTATTCACAGTGGACTGTTTGCAAGTGCCACACACAGATTGCAGCCATAGATTTCTCCTGGCTGGCCTCTGAAAGAAATGCAATTGCATTTCCCTGCAAATGCAAATCCGAATGCAAATGCAACTGTAGAAATGAGATTAGAATCAGCCATTGGTGTCATTAAAGTGCAATTGTTCTTTGGCTTAAAAATAAAGTGCTTGTCTACAGAGCATCAGGAAATGCACTGGGACACTTCAGCCAGTGGCTAAATGTTCATCTTCAACCGAAAATATTACCTCAGTGGTCAGAAAGTCAGCCCAAAACAGCAGCTCCTCACTGGCCTATTAATCACAGACAAATGGGATCAATGGTTTTCATTTCCCAGGCTTTCCCAGAAGGTTTCCCGTTTCCAAAAGGATGTACTACATTGCCTTCTTTCCCTCTCAAACTCTGAGCAGCCATCCTGATATTAAATTCTGTCCCATAAAACTATTTGTCAATATTAAACCAAAGAGAGATTCAAATACACCTCCAAAGAAAATAGGCTTATTTAAAAAAAAATAAAATAAATTGGAAAATAGACTCTATCCTTGTGTTTCTAAGCTCAGAAAAAGAAGCCCTTCTGAACCAAAGCTTCGTGAAGCTTGTAGTATCTGCTGAATATGTGAACAACCAAAAAGAAAAATATTCAGGGAGGAAGACACAAGGCAGGGAGGGAAGCAGCACTGTTGCTCCTGCAGCTCCCACTGTTTTTTCAGGAGGTGGATGGGGGTTAATGTAGCATTGAAGAGCTGTTTGAAAACCAGAGTAATGCCCAGCCATGCCTACCAAGGCTCAAATAGTTCCTTATTCCCAGAGGAAAACCAGGCTGATGTCCCTTGTCTGATGGAAACCACGTTCCCCTCTCATTATTCACAAACACAACTTGGGATCAAAACCCAGCTCAATTTAAAACCAAACTCAAACCCCTAAAACCACTTCAGTGGTTGAACTCCAAGGCCTCAAAATGTATTCATGTGAAACATTTTTCAGTACCTCCCTTGGGTTTTTTTGTTGTAACTTTGAACAAAATTCAAGTTCTCATCCAATGCATACTTTTTTCCAAATTAATTTCATTTCCACCAACTACTTCATCAAGCACCCACAGCAGTGTCAGTCCATTTTTTCATGGTTATTTCTTCTAGAACTTTAAACACAAACAAGTAAAATAATCTTAATGACAATTAAAATAAACATATTTAAACTCTTATTTTTCATTAATTTTTCTTTCTATACCTGCATGGGACTCTTCAGCAAAACAAACTAAAAAAAAAACACCGAAAAAAACCCTAAAAAACTCTCCTAAGCCTTTCCAAAACATGGAATATATGGAAAATATTCCTTGGCAGGAGAACTATTCATGTAAATAGTTTATTTTCTTACTTTCTTAATATGTCTAATATTCTATACTATGGGTTTCATATCTATATAAATATACATATATTTATACATTTATNCATTTACATATATGCATTAAATGAATTTCTGGTTTTATGTGAAATGACTGCCATACAAACATTCCTCAGTATCTTTGGCACCTTTTTAATGTAACAGACTCTGTATTTAGACAGTCTACATTAAATGAAGCATTACATGAAGCATTTTAAGACAGCAGCTGAAAAAAAATCCCCTGTTAAAAACTCTGTTAAATCTAAGACAAAAGTGCCTGTGGGGCTATGTGCAAGGAAGAATTTTAATTTCAAGAACAAATGTGCCACTCTTGCTCTGAAAATTTTCCCCAGAATGTTCAAACTTACAGTTCCATGTTCAGTTTTTTCACAGCTTGCCTTGTTGGAGATGATCAGTAAATGAAGCAGAAAACTAAGAAAATGGGAAGATTATTCTTTTGTGATGAAGCCATTAGACAGAGACTGAGAAGCTACAAAAGAGATTTCTGAAGGAAATACTCATGAGGCTGAAAAACATTAATTTTCTACTTTATTTTTGCCTGTTCAGTATTGAACTTTTGCCTCTTCTTTTTTTTCCCCCAGAACGCCTGATCCACTCACGCCATTTTCAGTTTGAATGGAGTTACGTGTCAAGACAGTTTGCAGGTTTTAATTCATTTTCCATTCTACTTAACAGAGCTATTTAAATATCTAGAAACTTGAATTAATGAAGTTTTGTCTCTATCAGTTACTCCCCCACCCATCACCTCTCATTCACCTGGCTGACTCATTGTTTTACTGCTGTTGATATTTGCTTTACATATAAGGTGATCAGTAATTTTTGTCATTTTTCATTATCAAATATAAATTTGATTATTGCTTCTACCATTTTTCTGACTCTCTCCCAAAAATATTTGATTTTAATTTAATTTAATTTAAATTTAAGTGTGACTTAATTTAATTTAAGCCACATTCCTGTCGTTTTACCCATTTAGGCTGGGATTGACTGACTCTATTTGAAATCATGGGCAAGTTTTGCTCTGAAGGAAGCAGAAGATTCTTGCTATTAAAAAGGACAGTTGAAATGTTGGCTGGAAGACGACAATGAGCTGAAGTTCTCCCCTTTCATTGCTCTGCTTGGTGTTGTCCTTGCAGGATAAATAATGATGCAGGGCTAAACTGAGTCTTAACAAGGCTCAGTTCAACAGCCCACATGTGATTAAAGGGTGACATGGAACTCTCAGGCTCATACCATGACTCATAATTATTATTAATCTGGTTAAAACAATTTGTTACTCAGAGCTCAAGGGTGAAACTCAGACTTTTTCTGGTGCTTCATGCAGTGAATAATTTCTTCCTATATGCAATAAAATGATAAATAACCCAGAATGTTTATTTTACAAGGCACGCATTAAGGCTGTCAGTCATTGACCATTTTTGTGTCAGAACTTGAAAATCAAGTTCATTCTTATGTTTGTTGTCTAACGAGAAAATTGATCAAGGTGATAAAAGGGTATAAAAATGATAAAAAGCAGATGTTTCCAAGCTATACCTCACCACTAACAAATGTTGTCTCTTAAAATTTTATATTGAATCTCCCAAAACCACAAGATAAATCATGCAACTTGTCCCTCAGTGCTTTGAAAGATTTACATCAAACAAAAAGTTAAAGAAAAATCAAGAATGAAATTAATTATAAAATATTCACCTGGAATTTATACAGAGTCTGATCCAGGAGAGCGTATTTTGAGGCTGGTTCTCTCAGCAATAGTACAGGAAAATTTTGCAGGAGTGAGGAGTGGATCTGCCCAAGTGTCTGCTGTGGGGGAAACTGACAACATTCTGAATTTACACAAAATTACAGTCAAAACCAAGGAAGGAACTTGTGCACAGAACACATTAAAAAACACCACTTTATTCAACATAGTTGCCATTAAAATTATTAAAACCACTAATGCTAATCAGCTTGAAATTTGCATGAGAATACCAGCATTCATTCTACACTGAATGTTATTCCAAATTTTGTTATTGAAGTTTGGCGTCAATGGAACTTGAAAGGCACACGGAGTCTCATGGATCTTCTTTCAAGGTTTATTTGTCTGTAAATTCAAATGGTTCTCATGTAAATGAGATTAAAGTGCTTGGGAAGAAGGGAACTGAAAAAAAATGCCTTGCTTTGTCTGCTTTAAAATATATCCAAGGAGTGAGGTGAGTTGTGCCAACAGGACTTAAGCAGGGCTGGATGAGAAGAGGCACCAGGCATTTTTATAAAGCCGAGATCACAGAGTCCCACAGATTCTATCCCACAGAGCTGTGGGATGGTTTGGGTTGGAAGAGACCTTAAAGTTCATTTCATCCCACCTCTGCCATGGCAGGGACACCTGCCACTGTCCCAGGCTGCTCCAAGCCCTGTCCAGCCTGGGCCTGGACACTGCCAGGGAAGGAGTTCATTTAATCTTCTGACTTCTTTCTGCCCCTCTGGTTGTACAAAACAACCACAGGCTTAATGGAGCAATTAAGGGGAAATAATGAGATGCTCTTTTGCCCGCTCAGGTCAGCAGCACTGGAAGGGTCCTGGCAGCAGCACATCCCAAAATCTGAGAGGTGACACCCCCACAAAGAGTTTTATCATTTTCCTCATGTCCTTGAGATATCTCATCTGCATCTCACTGGAATGCAAACAGGGTTATGTTGTTTGAAAGAGCAAAGCTGGAATTCTGTGGAAATTAAGGAATTGATTTCTGAATCTACTCCTCTGTCTCAGAACAGTGCATTAAAACTTCTCCTTTTTGTTGTTGAAAAGACACTTCAACACTTTATTTTAAACTTCTTTGCAGAGCCTATTTTTATTTTAGCCAGGTACTGGATGCTTTGGGAAACCTGCTAACTCAAGGAAACACTCAGGAGTGCAAGTCCCACTATAAATCCTTATCGTAACAAAGATCAAATTGACAACCTTTTCTGTCTCATTGCTCTGTTTGAAACTGCAAAGGCTTCTTGAGCTGCTGCTGCTCGTGATTCAATCTGCTTTCTGTCACGCAAATACATTTTTAAAATTCTGTTCAGTAAAATATTTCTAACTCCATTGCAATAAATTGAACCCGGTGTCACACGGACGCACGAGTCACATTAACAACTGCTGCTGCTGCCGCCTGTTGATGAGCCTTCAGCAAAAAATGGGCACTTGGATGGAGCTTTTCCCTTCTCCTTCAGAGCTACATCCATCCCCTCATTGTGAAAATAAAACTGCAATAAAATAGAAAAAATTAAGCTGTTGCAGGTGACCTGCTAAGCCTTGGCTCATTGCTGTTCTCAGAGCACAGATTTGCTCTTCAGCCATCGTTGATATGTTTGACATCTGTCACAAAGGACCCAGGGGCTCTCTAAAGATCTCCTAGGCTGCTCCTCTCTTCTTACAAGCTTCTCCTCCCGGAAACACATCTCTAACCGTGAGGAGAAGGTGAAAAACGAAGGGAAACACCCCAGGTGTACCCAACGAACCATCTGACAAAATCTGCTGGGGCGTTTTAAAATCAAGAATATCAAAACAGAGCCCGAGCACCTGCTCTGTGTGTCTGACAAAGATCACACTCAACCCCTCCCTCATTTGCTTCATCTGACATTTTTCTTAGGAAAAGACAGATGCTCAATTAGAAAAATAAGGTCTTTCATTAATAATCAAGAAAATGTCTGCCTACTGGTTTGAATTAATTTTCATTCTTCCTTTATCTGGTTGAGCCCTTTAAAATGTTACTGTGCTGAACTTAACCAGCTTCTAATTCTTCTTCATTTACAGTAATTTGGATTTTTAGAGTCAATATAAAGGTAGTAAATATAACGTATAAATAAAACATATAAGGCTAGTAGGTAGAAAAAAATCGGCCATGCATGAACCCAAGTGGTTCTTAGAAAAAACTCACCAGAAGTAATTTAGCAGCTACAAGTTCAGGCAATAATGCACCACTATAATTATATATATTTTTTCTGACCCCCATCTTATCCTGCAAAGATCATTACAAAAGTTATCAGCTTCTCATTCGTCCCTTTCTGCATTCAGTGGGGCTCTTTCAGAAGATTCAACCTGAAATTTCTGTTTTGGTAGATTTTCATTCAGAATGAAAGTTTAAAATTTAGATTGATGTTTATAAATGAAATTTACGTCATTTTCTGACTACATAGTTGTCAGAAGGGAAGTCAATTAAAACAACAATACTTACTCTGAATCATACAAATTTACACCAACAAATGGATTTTTTTTCCATAGCATGACTGTTCAGATATTCTATTCCTTTATCATTATAAAAAAAAAAATTGTAAGCTTTTAATTTCTTCAATGAAATGAATCTTAGCAGGGAAAAGCTAAAATGGGATAAAGCAACAGAGCTGAATTTAAAAGGAAGAAAAAAATCCCTTTCCCTTCAAACCAAACCAGACTGTAAACACAGTTTCTCTGTAATTTTCTTCTACTCTTTACATTGCTTTTCGTTGATAGCACAGAGAGGGGAATTTGTCCTGCTCATTTTGTGAATTTATCTCCCATGGCCACACAAACGAAACAAGGAGCAGTTTCTGGAGCCTGATTCCTCTCAGGGGTCAGGGTGTTCCTGCCAGCTGTTCCTGCCCACTGCCTGTGGATTTCTTCTCTCTTAATGACCTTTCAGAAGTGCAGAACATCTAAAGTTTCTTTATCCAATTATTGCTTGCAATATTCAAGTAGTTTCTCTGTGAACAGTATTAAATCCTTTGAGCATCTGCCCTTTTGTGTTAAATGAATTTAATCAACCCTACTTCGACTAAAATGGATTTTTTGATTAGAGGCAAGATTGCTGAAAGCAGTTATTTATTTATTTTTATAGTCACAAATTATTTACTCTGCAATCCTAACATTTATTTTTTATGGGCGTGAATAATGAAAGATCAGAGACGATGTTTGAGGGGAGAGAGACAGTTCATGTCTGCAAATCAAGTCATGGTCTACGATGTCAGAGATTGATCAAGTATAAATATTAAACAAATGGGAAACTTGTGAATAAAAAACCTGAAGTGAATAGGAGTTATAGAGTTATAGGTGCAACATCAGTGAGTTAACTCCAGGAGAAATTCCATTTTTTTTGCTTTTTCAGTGGTCTGATGTATGGCACAACTGGTGCCTAAATCAGAAAAAGTGACCAAATCATTGCTGTTGTCACAACCTAAGTGACAACAACTCTGAGTGTGATGAGATTTAAAAGGAAAGAAATCATACACACAGATATTTGAAATTAAATAGTCAAATGAAGGCAGCCTGGTATTAAAAGCACAGATTTCCACAGAATTTCCCACGTGAACTTCATGACAAAACTGAAGACTCTATAAGCATTTCATTGCTATTAACACATAAATCTGAAAGGAAATTGTCTTTTCTTTTTTGTGACATGAAAAATGCTGCAAATCTTTACCAGACCAGTGGTCAGACAGGTCAGAAAGGAAAGAAGAGCTAAAAATAAATTAATAGAAACCCATGAACATTTGGCCACTTCTAAACAAAAAAAGAAAAGAATTAAAATTCTTTAGCGATTCAAAATTAGCTTTCCATAGACAATTTCCTCAGTTATATAATTCATGACTAAACTCTCTTGAAAACTTTTCACTTCAAAAAATTTGAATAGTCTGTCTTCTGAACAATGCTTTTGAACTGCCAATATGGCAAATAATCCCAGTGTGTTTTCTGTGGGGGAGAGGGAATCGTGGGCTTTGTTCTCCCACTGAACCAGCAGAAGTTTTGCCCTGGACTTCAATGGAAGGAAGAGGAGATTTCGTGCCTTTAGAGAGGGAAGAGTATCAAAGTGGGCACCACACAATGCACAGATGCATCGGGAAGGGATTTTGTGTTGTAAATCACAAAATCTAGGCCAGACTTGGGGAGTGATTTCCAATTCCTTTTCATTTCTCAGCATCTCCCACTCTCTGCTCCTGCATAATGAGTGGATGAAGCTGAAGTTGCCTCCAATCTCTTTGTGAGCTGACATTCCTCCTAAGATGTATTATGTATACAAGTGATGATACTTAAGGAAACTTTTGTTCTGAGGAAATCTCATCAAAAGGAAGTGCTTTTCAAATGAAATAATTAGCGATGCTATTTGATGTAGGAGAAAACACAACTGGGCTTTGGTGGAACCATTGCCATGTCTTTAACGCCTAAGGCCTTTTATATGCCAGGGTTTGGGAAAATTTGGCTTTTAGAACTTCTGAACTTAATTTTTGGAGATTCCTGACCAATTTAACAGTGTTTTTTTCAAATGAAGTCATTGATGAATCTGAGTCTGTCTTGAGATGTCAGCTGGCAGAGGCTTTGCAGAGTGAACAGGGCAGAAATCCATCAGGAAAAATAAGAATTTCTGTGGGAGTTTCATGGACAAACCACTCACCACCTGGGATATAAGCAGCCAAATCTCTTGGATGAGGGTCTCATTTTTTCCTTACTACCACAAATCCCCCAAAGTTTTAGTGCGTCCCTAAGAAATTAAAGTATTACTCTGCACCATGGGTCTGAATTTGAATCTCTTAACCCAAGTCCATCCCAGAGGATTGTGTACACCAAGGAACTGGAAACTGGGGACAGAAGCGGAATCGTTTTTCTTGTTGGGCTTTGAGTACACAAAACCCACATATGTAGGGTGCTTGGGCGAAGGTGAACCAAACAATTTAATAATGAACTATGCTAATTGATTTAATTTGTTCAGCAGTTTCTAAAGGGCTCATCCTAAAACCTCTCATTGAGTTCTCAGTACTCCTAGAACCACTTTCTTCACTTAAGCTGATAAAACTGTCACATTTTGAGTGTTTTATTCAGCTCCATTTCCAGAGGGGAAGTCAAACACTCAATCCCAACTGCCCTCGGAGCAGGGAATTTACACGCCCTGCTGCTTTGTGATGGCTGTCTTGTCAAAATAAATGACTCCAGCATTGTGAGTGCATTTCAACACCAGAATAAATTCATTGTGTGTGGTTAATGTCACAGCAATCCAAAATAATCCTCACAGGAAATTTGGGAAGCTTTGAGAGAAATGGCAGATTTTTCCAGGTTGGGTGGGACAGAGAATCAGAGATGTATAGAAGGATTTGGGCTGGAAGGGACATTAAAGATGATCCCATTCCAACCCCTGCCATGGCAGGGACACCTCCCACCAACCCAGGCTGCTCCAAGCCCCAGTGTCCAGCCTGGCCTTGGGCATTGCCAGGGATCCAGGGGCAGCCACAGCTGCTCTGGGCACCCTGAGATGTTACTGGTCAGGAAAAACACTTTATCATTTATTTTTTTCCTGCTTTGCAGCCACAGTACCTGAACTCAGAATAGACACAGAGTTTATTTTCTCTTTAAAAGTACTTAAAGTAAAAATCCCGTACTCACGTGTAGAGGGATCAGTCGGTGTCTGACAACTCCCTAAAGAGGCTCCTCAACCACAGGAGAATCCAGCTGATCCCAACCTCCATCTTCTGCTCTTGCAAGAGTTACTGCAGCACGTGGCAAGAACAAGGAAAACAGAACTTCCCAAGGCCACTACTTGATTCAAGTATGTCTTGCAAATATTCCTCAGATCTTCTTTTGACTTTTAAGAAGCTCTGTGAACAGTCTTTCCTCTAAAGCCATCTGTTATTAAAAGGTCAAGAAAATGTAGCAGTCCTAGAGAAAGAGATCAATTAGGAATGCGTGCTGGTGAGGTGATTAAGTTTTAAAAGCTCTTCATGCTAAAATAATATCTTTGAGATAATAATGTATGCCATAGCACCCACCAACCTGCTTTCATTCTGTAGTGCTTCTGTGAACTTTTAAAAAGGTTCTTCAAGAAAAGAAAACAGTTAAACCCTTTGAATTGCAATAAATTGAAACTCTATCAAAGAAATTAAACTGGAAGAAACAGTTTCTTTTGCCAGGCTCTCATCAGTATTTTCCATGCAGATGTCAGGCTATCACCAGGACATTGCTCTTTGGAACACTTTAATTTCTTCTCCCATGCTCTCAGGAGTTTCTGCTATCATCTAAGACCTCGGTTTATCAAGGTGATTAAGCTTATGACTAATTTGATTGATCTGTCCCATAATAGATGTTCACATTTTTGAGAGACTGGGGATCTAGTGTGTGTTTCTATTAGCTAAAAAAATCCCACAATAAACCCAAACCCAAGAAATTAAAATCCCACCCAAACCCAAAACGAAGTCTGGGTCTGTATTTCTCTTCTTGGATAAAGCCAAAGAAATAAAAGAAACAAAAATCCCACCCAGACCCAAAATGAAGTCTGGGTCTGTATTTGTCTTGGACAAAGCTGTGGATTTCAAAGTTACTGAGAAAAGAATCCCCAGTGGTAACAGCAGAGTTTGTATCTAGACCCTAATCTTTCTCTTTAATTATAGACACTGTGTAGAAAAGTACCAGGAGATATAAAGACAGGACAGCAAAGAATTTGATGCAATAAAATCCACGTCTAATTTTTCCTCTAGCTGCTACCTGACTCCGAAATATTTTCTTGTTTCTCTCTGAAATCTTTCTGTGCTTTCCCAGTTGAGAGTAAAGATAGAGGAAATCAATGCAAAAGCAGAGTTTCTGCTGATATTTAATGGGGTAAACAATCTATTCTAAACCCTTCTTAGCAGACAGCTCCTCTGAGATGTACTTGGCAGATGCTTCTCAACCCAGATAAAATAGATCCCATTATCTTCTTTTCATGTGGTAGTCACTTGGCTCCTCAAAGACTCATATCTCTTCTCATTTGGAAATTCTTTATTGTACAGGGAAATGGCTTTTCTCAAAGATGCAGGTACAGGAGAGGAGCTCTAAGGAAAGAATGACTCAAAGGGAATTAATACCTTCCAGACCTGAGGGGAGTTTTGTGTCAGCTTCACCAAGCCACAAACAGAGGATCTCATGCACAGATTTGTTAAAATTCCCCATTATTTTCAATTATTCTGTTTCTTTGTTAGGACCGAAGCTTTGCTGCGTGTCAGTGAGACAGGACATCTGAGTGTGAAAAATGTTATGAGATAAGTGAATTAAAGATCTTTTAAAAGAAGAACACACATTGCAAGTTGAGCCACTGGGATCAAACTGAAATGTTAGTGGGAAGTGGAGGTGAAGCTTGTTCCTAGTGGCACCTGTACTGAAAGAAGTTGTTCTGTCTGCCAGTGGTTTTCCTGGCAAGGCATTTTTTACTCGTCTTCATTTTAGAACTCCAAACATACTGGTGATAAAAATTACAATTTGTAGCTAAAATAGCAGCTCACTGACCATTCTCAAGACTGAGATTTACTTAATTCACATCATCTGCTTCTAAGTTTCCAAATCAACTCCGACTCCAGGCAGTCCCTGAGCAATTCTCTAATTCTGTGGCTTTCAGAGGAACCTTTTCTCCAAGGTTAAGCTCCTGGTTATGTGACTTTTTGAGAACTCGGATGTTTTCCAGAACCATTTGCTACAGAATTTGTAATTAGGCATCAGCATTGAGTAACCTACTGGTTATAACCCCTGCAAATGTGCAAATGCAGTCCCAGCTGATGCCAAATGGATTATGGATGCCTATCTTGGATATCTAATCCTGAAAGCTTGTCCTTGGGGAGCTCAGACAAGCATAAAGTCATATTAATAACTTTCTATCATCTTTCAGAGATGAAAACTTGAAGAGGCAAAATAAAATAAGGACCTGAAGCATTCAAGAAACACTTTAAAAGCAAGATTAGGAATGACAGGTTATTCTCACAATCGTCTGTCAGCTCTCTGGAGAATATTCTGTTTTCTGCTGTTCATATCCATAAAAGCTAAAGGACTGAAAATGGAAGGCTGAGAACAAGGTTCCCATCCTTGGGCTGTGTAAACCAGGAGTAACTCTGGTTTATGAACCTCCTAAAAAAAATAGCAAACAAAAACCAACCAACCAACCAGGAAACAAACAAAACCCCCAGAACAAACAAACAAAACCAACCAAGCAACCAAAACCACAAAAAACAATTAAAAAACCCCCAAATAACCCTCCCCCCCCAAAA
>WAAG01074450.1:72722-100052 GCA_013390105.1 Tichodroma muraria
GGAGTTTAACTCCAAATCTTGGTGCATTATTTATTGCCAAAATATCAAGCTACACCCCCCATTATTTGTTCAGGCTCCCAACCTCTGTGTCAGAGCAGCTGCGTCTCTTTAGAAGTTCATCAAGCTGTGCAAATTATGAAGATTTTCATATTTTAATATTAAGCCCCTCATTTCAGGAAACGGAACAGAGTTATTTCCTCCGTGCAAAACTTCAGAAACAATTACCTTTCAGGAGTGGACACTGCTGCAGATCGAGGCTGTCAGAATTGCCTGTGCAGCCTCTTGCTGTAATAGATGCGATATTCACACCCTAATTTCCATAAAAATAGGTTTTACAGAGTAACTGTTCTGGGATTTATTAGATTTTCCTGCAAAGCATTATAATTATCTCATACATCAACCATAACTAGTGCTTGTTATAAATGCCAGTTGCAATCATTCCCTGATTTTGTTGATGCTCTAAGAATATTGGAGTTACACTTCAGTTTATTGGGAGAAAAAATTAGTTCATGTGATTACAAACTGTGCGTTTACTTCGTTGTATTGAAATTAATGACAACCTTCAAACTCTCCATCATTTGCAGTTTCACTGACGTAAAAAACATCACACATATTAAATGTATTAATTCAAAATCTCAGGCCTTTCTTAACACCCATTATTTCAGAAGTGTTTGGGCAGTACAGTCTTGAGTTTGGGAAAAATATACAGGAAAAACATTCAAATTTTCCCACTTATATGCAGACTGACAAGAAAATATGCACACTAATTATTCTCAGCAAGAGTTTGGACTGAATATCCTCCTTGGGTCCCTCTGAATCTGAATTATCCTATGATCTGTTTAGTGTTCAGTCTCTGAAGGATTAGACAAACATCCAGCTTGAAGAGCTCAGTGCAGTAAATGTCCCTGTGCTTTAAATAAAGGTGATGCAGTTCTACAGCCCAGGAGCTCACAGCTGAATTTTCAGAACCCAACAGGAGAAACATCTGCTCTATAAAAATGGATGGATTGCTTCCTTCTACAAATATCCTGAAATTTCAAATTATTTTTCTGTTTGCCAGAGATCTGAGAGATCTTAGCTTTGTTTCTTCCTACGTAGATTATTTCTCTGAGTTTCTCATAACTCGTGCTTCTGGCTGGCTTTTCACAAGTGTGAGCACCAATTCAAGACTGAAATGCTGAGTTTGACATTTAATCTCTTCCACTAAAAGCAATGCTTACAGAAAAGTTGCTCTTTTTCCTTTTTTTTTTTTTTTTAATTATACATTTTTATTTTGGTCAAAATAGAAACATTTCATAAAATGGCTTGGGTTAGGAGGGACATTAGAGATTATTTATTCCCAACCACCCTGCCTTTTGGGGTTGGGACATTGGCAAATACTCTCTCTCTGATGTAAAAGTGTTTAAAAGCATTAGAGAAAGAAGGAAAAAAAGAATTCAAGTTCTTGGACCAAACCCAGCATCTTGTTTAGCTCACTTTTACCTCTCACTGAGACCTTTGCACCGCTGGTCTGTGCTGCCCAGTTGCAGAGAGATATTGAGCAGGTATTGAGAGGCAGAAGGAAAAATATCTTCACTGGGGCAGTGGCCAAGAATTGGAATGGATTGGCAAAGAAAGCCTTGATGCCCCCATTGTAGGACTCAGGTTTGCCCTGCTTGAAGCAGTAAATTGAACTTCCAGACTTCCAGAAGCTCATTTCTGCTTTTTTTCCTTTTTTCCTTTTCTTCCTTTAACCTTGATTATATATTATTCTACTTTAAATACCTCTAGGTTAATAAAGAGTGAAAAGAAATTTCCAGTTGAGTCAAATAACCCTTTTTGCTGTGTACTTCACTGGGTCTGGGCGACAGCAAACCTTTGAGTGACTGGGTGTTCATCAGGTGCATTTCTCAGGTTCCCTCCCCTGAATACTCACAACTGAGATATTCTCATCATGAGATAAACATGTTTTGTTGTTTTTTTTTTTCCCCAGGAGGAAACAGGGATGGTGATCTCAGCCAGAAGCACTGACAGAAGCTGAGATTCACAACATTAGCACTTCCATTAAGCACAGAGCAGAAGCAAAGCAAGGTGGAGAGGAGAAGAGGCCATAACCTGGTTTGTGCTCCCACAAAGCAATTTATAAATACTACATTTCTCAGAGAAAAGAGTGGAGAGTTTTTGAAAGTCTCAGAGGTAATTAGCCAGACAGGTTTTGGCACTTGATTGATTGCTTTTTGAAAAACATTAAAGCCCCCAGAGCTGCAACAAAGTTAAAAGCTTAGGTCTAGACATGAGGTCATCATTCTTCATTATCACTTTATGTGGAGAAATAAAAAAGCGATGCACTTGTGATTGAAACCGAAGCACTTATTGATAGAACCCTGCACCATAAACCTCCCTTTCCCCTCTCTCTGCCAGGTAACAAATTATCCTATTTACCAGACAGCTCTTCCAGGTGCTTCCTAACAGGTTCCTCCCTCCAGCCTGAAGCTGGCAAATTGAGCAAGCACAGAATGGGAGTTTAATACACACTTGTGTGCCCAAGCAGAGCTGATGGATTGCTATAAACTGTGCACTTCCACAGTGTCCAAACGGTCGTGGCATGTGAGGGGGAGACGTTGGGAGCCTGACTTATGATTATTGATGTTCCCCAGCATTGAGACCTCACAAAAAACACAATTTCTGCAAGGAAACCTTCCAAGGCTGCCAAACCCTTGGAGGAAGGACCAGCAGTGATTCATGAGGTGATCTCCAATCCACTGCACCCTGGTGGCATCCGTGGCTTCAGCCATATGAAAAGCTTCTGTTGTACTTCAGATGGATGAAAAACACACCCATTTCCCACTAATGTATTGCACACATCTCCCAGAACTGCAAAAACGAGTGTAAATACTCCTGGTGACTGGGAGCACTGATAGAAAATATATTCCTAACTTTACATTAGGAACATCGCCACGTCACCTACGTTTCTGGGAGTCTTGTACAACTCCAGAAGGTCAGCTCTGGAACTGGTAAGAGGTTTGTGAAGCCAGGAGATGGCTGCAGTGCTAATCTCAGCAGCTCCTTGTTACACTGTGAGGGAGGTGCTGCAGGAGGCCCTCCTCTATAAAATGCACAGAGACCCCAGTGTAAATATTCAGGGACTGAGATTCAATAAAGAGTCCTCAGAAATATCTCAGGAAAGCTGATCCTGCCTTGGGCCAAGAGGACAAATCACTGACTTCTCGCACTTCCTCTGTGCCCTGCGTTTTATCATCCAAACTAGCAAAAGGATTGTAGCTTTTGGTTAGATTTAGCTAAAGGAGAATCTTCCCCAGCTGTCCTGATTCATGCACAAAGTTTAAATTAAAAGGTAATAAACCTCAAACTGTCTGCAATGATGTCTGGCTTTGAAACCACTACGTGAAAACCTACATGGAAAACCCTTGCACTGCATCCACAGTTGAAATAAAATATAAATGAAAGCTACAACCTGAAAGGTTGAATTTAGTGACTGCTCTTCCACACAAGGGGATCATTCCTTCAAGGACTTGGGAGGGAGTTTCCATCCACTCCAGTTTTGGTAAATTAGAATATCTCAGAATGTCAGAGTTCATCACCTGGAGTGATGTGACATTTGTTTGACAATATTGATATTGAAACAATGGTTCTGTGAAATATTGGAGGGGTGCTTGTCTCTAATTGTTTTGTCTCAGATTATCTCAGTGCCAAACCCATGTGGTTTTACTGCTGCTTTCTCTTATAGTCACAAAAAATATGGATATGACAATGAGAGTCTGAACTAGCACCCTGATATATCCCCCACCAACACAAAATTCATCCTTCTCACTTTTAAAACATTCCAGCTCCTAAATCAAATCCTGCTGTTGAAAAGCACCCCTGCACCACAGCACTGGGTCTCTGCAATGTGGCACAGACACAATTTCAGTATATATTTCCTTGCTCTGGGAAATCTACAGTAGTGGGTTTGTACATGATTAGACTATTAAAAAATGCAACATTTTATCCTCATAGGGAATTCATTATTTCCTAATAGTGTCAGTTGTTTCTTCACTGAATTCCCTCCTAACTCCTCCTTCAAACAAATAAACAAACAAAAAAAAAAAAAAGGAAAAAAAAAGAAAATTAACAAAACCCCCCACACCCTTGCACATCCAGACATGATAAACTGATTAGAGGTTGTTACTAAACATGAAATATGTATCAGTTGAAATTTTTCCTTCTACAAGAATCTTGGAATACTCACAAGTGGAAGAGCAGGACTGGCCCAGTTCCTCAGGAAGGCAGATATACAGCAGATTTGATGGAGAGAGGAAGAAGACAGCTTTTATTACATGAAAAGGGGGAAAAAAAAAAGCACCAAGGACTATGGGAGAGAAAAATCCATAGCTGTATTTTCTGTGAAAAATTCGAATGACTGTTCCACTTTTAAACGTACTCACTACACCTATCAAAAGAAAATTAAGAATAAAAGTTACCTGAACATTTTGGGACTAGAAGTATTTAATTTCACAGCCGAGCCAGACTGATACTAATTCATATAAATCACAGCCCAGCTTAGCAGAGAAGCCATTTCCAGGGACTGCCAAGATATGTCTCTTTCAAACTTTTGAAAACACTATTTCACTCCTCACATAAAAGTGACTGGAGAACCTGACTGAAAGTCCACTGGTTCCTTTGGCTGACTAAACCCCATTAATATATTGGGCCATTTACTTTGGTGAAAGCCACCTTCTGGGCTTTGGACAGGAGGCTGATGGCTCTGTGGCTCTTCATATTTCACTTTATCACCTATTCTGTGCAAGTGGCAACAGCTGAGTGCCTGAGATTTGTTTCTGGATAATACACACCATGAACAATTTCAGCTGCTCTCTGGATTTTCTTCGCTGCAGCCATCACAATAAACTGTACTTGCAGCTCCCATAATTTCACCTTTTCATTTTTCTGGCCACCTTTCCCTCCAATGGCCTGCAGTACGTTCAGCTCATCTCACAGTATTAATAACACTTCTGCCTTAATGTTAGCCTGCTTGTCAAATCAGAGGAGAAAAATAACTACATGGGCTTTAGGTTGATTAAGGGTAGTAAAACTCCAAGTTACAGAGATGTGAGATCAATACCTTATGTGAAATCTGTGCTCTGTTAAATCCTGCTTCCAGCAAGGCTTTCAGAAGTCCTTCTAAAGCCTGGCCCAGTGCAGGCTCTGCCCAGGTAGCTTTTGCCTCTAAATTTTAACACAAATTGGACAAGACATGTCCAATGCCTTGTACATATTTTAGTGTCTGCCTGGAGCCTGCATATGATTTAATACAGGGAAGACAAGCCTTTCCCTCATCCTAAAAAGGGTGAGAGTCTCTTAGTGTCTAAGAGGAAATGCTCCAGATCTATTCAGAGGCAGATGCAAATTTGTATTTATTAACAGGAGCCTCAGATCTGGGACAAACAGGCAAGAAACATCAGCCAGTCGAGTTGTTTCAGGACGAAAGACAAAAAGCTGCAGAATAACAACCCTATGGCCATTTTACATCTATTTTAATACCTCTTTCCCTTGTAAAAGAATCCTTCAACTTCAATCTCTCCAGCTCACAGCGCTGCTCCCAGAGATTTCTCCACGAGCTGCACACGAACGGGGAGAGAGGAGGCAGCCCCAGCAGCCAGGGGCAGCTTTTCCAGGTGCTGCATCCCACTGCAGCTGGTGTGGTTGCCCATCCTCCTGCGGCAGGGCTGCAAAAACATTAAAGAAAGAAGGGATGACCTTCCTGAGAGGAGACACAACTTCCCGGTGCAGCACGGCTCTTCCTGGGCTTAAACCCAAATCCTGCCTCTCACCCCGATGAGCTGACTGTTCTCCCTCGTGTAATTGTGCAAACTTTCTTCTCTCCCCCTCCCTTCCCCCTCATTATGCAGTTTTTCCTCGTGAGGAGCTTTCCTCCAGGTGCCACCTGCTGCGGCAGAGCCCGAGGAGGTCACACCCCTCTGCCCTCCTGTGGCAGGGATTGTTTATGCCAGCAGCCAGAGCTGCCCTCTGGAAGTTTCTCAGAGTGCCCAGGAGATGCAGAGGCACAGGATTGTTCCTCCAAGGTCACAGGGAGAGGCTTTAAAAGCATCTCCCAGAGATGCTGATGCACAAGATTTTTAAATTGATGAGACTGGCACCTCATTTTACCAAAATGTGGGGGCTCTGAAGGGGGCACAGGGCAGGGCTGACTGCCAGAGGGACGGGCAGTCCTGCTGAAATTATCATTCAGTTGGTTGTAAACTCTTTCAAGACATTTACCTGGTGTTATTATGGCACATCCCAAGAGCTCCAGCAGGACTTCATTGGGATTATACTCAATGCTATGGAAACGTCCCTGCAGTGTGAGGCAAAGGGGCTGCCAAATTAAATTATTATTATTATCATCGTTCTTGTTACTTTTATTACTTCTTCTTCTCCTTCTTCTTCTTCTTCTTATTCTATTATTATTATTGTTACTGTTGTTGTTGTTGTTATGACTTTTATTACTCCTCCTTCTTCTTCTCCTTCTTCTCCTTCTCTTTTTCCTTCTCCTTTTCCTTCTCCTCCTTCTTCTCCTATTATTATTATTATTTACAACGATAATTAATGATAATAATATTGGTTAGTCATGATAAATACCCTGAGATCAAACTGTGACTGAGCTTGGTTATTCTACCCCAGTTCAGGTTTATCAGCTCTAAAAGAAGGATAGAAGATAAAGTATTAAAAAAAGGAGGGGGGAAAAAGGAACCTTAACTCTTGTGGCAAACTGGTAAAACTGAGCTTTGCCAGGGGGAAAGGGGAAAATAATAAAAATTGAATTTAATTGGTAATCAGAAAAGAATTAAGAAAGAAATCAACAAGTTGAAGAGTTTATTGAGATTTGCAGAAGAAATCAGGACATTTTTGTGGAAAAAATAAACACTTTCGTGGAAAGAAAAACAAATGATTTCCAGTAAAAGCTGTCTTGCCTTGACCCAGGTGGTGACAGTCTCAAGCTCATAACAACCTGTAAAGTAAGGGAGTTTACAAAATCTTTAACTACAGGACTCATTCAATTTAATGGTCTTATCTCCTTCTCTTATTTCTTTGCTCCCAAGAGACGGCTGAGAAAACAGTCGGGACAGTTTCACTGTACAAGAACTATTTTTTAAAGATGCAGCATTTAATAAAACACCCTGGTGGCTTTGTGTGTCCTGGCTATGGAAAAAAAGGGAAAGAAATCCCAGTTTTTCTCAGAGCTTCTGTCACAGAGGATCCTGGCTCAGATACACAAAATAATCTGGAGCAGTTCCCTGTTATTCGTAAATGCATTTTCAAAATTTAACCATCAGGCATTGAGGTTTTGTTTCTAAATTAATTTTCTGATGTAATTGCATTATAATAATTTAGTGGGTTTTTTTTTTGGTTTATTTTAATTTAAGATTCACACTTTATGTCACATAATTTTACTATTATGCATTTGACATTGTGTTGGGTCTTTCTTACTTATTCAGTCAGAATATTTTTTCTTAAAAAAGTACAAAAGAATCCAGTGAATCACAGATAAAATACTCAGATAAAACCAATTGTTTTTCATATGTAAAAAAATCCTGCTCTTAACGGGCAAAATTTGAGCTGAAAACCTGTTGAAATCTGACTTGAAACAGTTGTCAGTTCAAAATATCTGAAACAATTAATTCAAAGCCTAATTTTATTTAACAATATTATGACCTAAAGCAGCTATTATTCCTAATTGTTTTATAATTAAACCATTCCACACTGCTCGTGCTTGGTTCTGTTAGCACCAAATCTGAAGCCAGATTAGAATTGATTGAATTTTAAATGTCAGCTGTCTTGATGGAGCAAACATCTCCTGCATAAGAACAAATATTAATGAGAAATTCCTTCCAAGAGAGACTGCTGAGGGGTTATTATTTATTTTGATTTAAAATTGAGTGTCTAAAAGGAGCTCCATTATTAAGAAGATGTTAAGTGAAGGGTGTGGATGGAGCCAGAGAGGTGTAACCGAGCCCAGCCGGATCCTGACTCAGCACACAAAGGGAAACAGCGAGGAGCTGATTTAATCCCTATCAAACCCAATGGAAACCCCGCAGGGAAAGATAATAAAACACAGTGCAAACACTCCCACAGTGCAGTGGAGAGCTAATCAAGTCTGCCTGAAGCTGCCCAGGAGCTGGTGGTAGAATTCTGGACTTTGGCTCAGGCAGAACTCTTCCCCTTTTGCAGGAGATGTTGCGGCTTTTACTGGAAATCATTTGTTTTTCTTTCCACAGCAAACTCCAAACTCCCCTGCGTGGCTTGTCCTGTTCTCTTCTTTTCCTGTTCCTGTTCCTCATCTTGTTCTCACAGTAGCTCTGTCATGAATTTCTGGGGATAAACCCCCTCAATTTCACTTCTGGAGAGGGTAGGAATTCCAGAGGAGGAGCAGCTGCTAGAAAATAATTCAGAGAATCCCAGAATGGTTTGGGTTGGAAGGGACATTAAAGTTCATCCAGCTCCACCCCTGCTATGGGGATACCTTCCACTGCCCCAGGTTGCTGCAAGCCACATCCAGGCTGGCTTTGGACACTGAATAATTCAAGGAATTCATGGCCTCCAAGGGCAAGTGGATGAACAGTGAAATTAGGCACTGGCCAGAAGAACAACAAGGATTTTTAAGAGATTTCTTCCCTCTCCCGTGTGCCCCAAGTCACAGATGCACTAAATCTGCTTTAATGATTTATTATATCACTGCTCTTTGGGCTGAAGAATAAACTAATTAACTGCTCTGGTAAAAAGTGTTGTCTCACATCCCAAAATAAATCACCAAGAATTGGACAAGGCTTGGAGTAATCTGGTCCAGTGGAAGGTGTCCCTGCCCATGGCAGGGGTGGAATGAGATGGACTTTAAAGTCCCTTCAAAACCAAATTATTCTGTAATCCTATGAATTAATATTTATCAAACAAACTAAACCAAAAAAACCCGAACAGACCCTCCAGTATGAGACAATAATATGATAACATCCCAGAGTGCTCTGGTGAAAACCTGTAAACATTTAGACATCCCCTATCAAAGCCTTTTTGCCTGTAAGAAACACTTCAAAGGAAATTGGGGAGTTATACACATAATGTGAATGTATTTATTTATTTCACAGTAATAAAAGTGTGATTCAAATGGAAAACAAATGTGAGAGAGGATTTTAGAAAGCATCTACAAGGTAATTTTTAGAACCACTTTGCCTCAAGCATTAAGAATTAAGAAGGCTGAAAAAGGCAGGAGATTGTTGGTTTCATCACCCTCTTCCCTTGCAAAGAGCTGTAAAAAATGACTGCTATTGAAGAATATTGAATTTCTAACAGAGAACAGCATAATCTATCATGCACCAGAATATTATTGCATTTTCCAGCATAATTATAAACCTGAAACCAGGAATATATTGAGATATCTGAGCCAAGTGGAGTCACTGCCTGATCCTATCAGTGGGATGTCTTTAAAAATTACAAGACTTAATTAACAAAATTATTGTGGCTTGCCTAGAAGGTGACTTTCCAACAAGACTGGAAGATTAAGAACTCTTCACCTTTCACCGATAGGAAGATTTTTTCCCTTAAATTTTTTCCCTCCATCTCTTGCACCTTGAATTTTTGGAATGATGATGGGAGAAAAAATGAAAGGAAAAGAGGCTGATCTCAAAAACCACGGAAAGTTAAAGCAGAAAATGTAAGAGGAGTTTGGACATCAGTTTGATTTTAAATTAAGATATTTTAGAGGATTTGAGATTCCTTTTTCTAAGTGCCTGAGCACAGCAAGGAAGTTTCTAGAACATTTGTTACAGAATTCAACAGCAAATAACTTCTTAAAGAATAATTTGTTTTACGCCAGGGACTTTATGTTACTTGTTAACCTGCACTAATTGGTCTCTGCATCAATTAATATTGCTGACATCCATTAATTGGTTATGAAATATTTTAGAAGTATTTAAGGTGAAAATATTAATAGAAAATAATCTGAAGTGCCAGAAATAGTGCAGGTTTTTTGGAGCTATCTGACAGACTGAATCATCTCTGATGCACACCAAGGACTTATCAAAAGCCTTAAATTATCTTCCACATCCCTGACTTGAAATCTCCCAAAACAGGACAGAATTCACACCAAAAATGAAACCTTTCTTTTAGATTCCTGATTGACACAAAGTTGATTTCAGATCTTCCCTGGATACAAAAATGGTGCTGAGAACTGGTGTGAATTGCGAAGGAGGAGAGAAATTTGGGGCAGTGCAGAAAATCTCACCTATCTGAACTGATCTTCAGGTCCTTCTTGAATTTCAGGGGATTCTTTTGAGCTCATAACTCTTCTGTAAGGAGACCATCGTTCCTTAGCCCCTCGAATTTAAGAGCCAATTACTGCCACACCACCACAGAAAAGGCTTTTATCATTGTCCTGCCCAGTTGTTAAATGAATCTTCCCTCTTCAAACTCTCCCTGGTGTCACAGCATCCTTTTAATTCCCTTCTGGCCATCCCAGGTCCCTGGAACACCCTGGTGACTTTCCCCTGCTAGCAGTGGGAGTGTGCAGGTGCCCCTTGCCTGGCCACCTCCAGGTTCTCAGCACCATTAATTCCTGCTGGCTCTCCCCCTGTGGACACAAGAGCCTGGTTCCAGTCACAGCCAGGCTTTGGGCATGGGCATTATCCCTTTTCTCTGCTCGTGAGGAAGGCGCTCCAGAACAGCTGTGGCATTTCCCCCTAACAGCCTCACATTTCACTTGTATTTAATTTGTTACCTTCTGTCTGTCTTGGAATCTTTTCTGCATTACTGCCCTCTGTTCTGCTCTCCTGTATTTTATTTCTGCTTGTTATTCCTTTTTTTTATGCCTCTTGGGAGAAATGCCTTGCATTTATCCACTTTCAGACACAACCCCTTGGATTTAATCCAAGTTCTGAACTCTCCAGATTTTTCTGTGTACTCTCCCTTCTCCTGCCCTTTGCCAACAATTTGCCCCGTAGCTTTTCCGGGACAAAACTTGTTTGGCTTTCCTTTAGTTCAGGTTCTCAACCATTAATTTCACTGATTGGAAGGATGGGAAGGCAGTGAATCTGAGCGAGAATCAGATAAGCTTCCTATTGATTTTGCTTTTTTTGGGGGGGAGTCTTTGCTCTCTGGTCACCAAGGGCAGTGACAGAAATTGGTGAAGGAATTGGTGAAGGATTTCTGATGGCAGCAGTGCCAGAAGGAACACAGATATCTTCCAGAGACTCTGGGAGATGGGACTGCAGCACCTGGAGCTGGGACTGGACACTGAACCCCAACATGGAAATGGAGCAGAACTTATCAAAGTGGGAAACTCCTGACCCGGGGCCATCCTGGGTGGAGGCAGGGCCGGGCTCTTGCGCTGCCCAAGGTGGATCCTTGGAAGCCTTTTAACAAATCCCTGCTTTATTCCCTTAACTCTGCCCAGCCTCTGTCCCAGGGAGCCTCTCCAGGCATCACGTCCATCCATCCTCATCCCCTGGCAGCAGTGGGAGTTTTCCTTCATGCAGCACAAAGAAAGTGAAAAATCCCCCACTGGTGGAAGCATTTTGAGCCTGTGATGCAGAACCTTCCAGGCAGGTGAGGATGAGTGTGAAGGAGCCTGGTGATGGTGCAGGAAGGGCACTCTGTCAGGGGAATCTGGGTGAATCTCAGCTCTGCTGGCAGTCTAAAACAAGCACCAGTAAGGCCTCAGCTCCCTGCTTTACAAAGTTTGTGGGATGCTTTGATATACTGAGGGGCGCTTCCGACAATTCCCAAAAGCTGAGTGAAAGCCTCTGCAAAGAATAAATTATTGGCACAGACACTTCCCTGAGTCTTTTTCATAGAGAACACTTCCATGTGTGGACATTCCCTGCAATAAAGGTGATGCTTTTCAACCAAGGATCCTGACAGGACCAAACAGACAATTAAACATGAACATTATTCCAACGGTGAGTTGGGCCCCTCAAAGAAATAATCAACTTTTGTTAAACAAAATAACCTACAAGCATTCCAAAACCATATCTTGGTATAAACTTAATTTTCCCAAAGGAATTTCTACAGGAGAGAGTAGGCTGACTTATCAAGGAGAAAATTCACCCCCCTGTCTGCTTCTGCAGAGCTTTATATCTCTTTCTCTGCCTGGATTGTTTTCTTCTAAAGATTTTTCCTACAAAGAAAAAAAAATAAGAAAGATGTCTCCACAGATTGATTAATAATGTTGTTAAGCTCATCTGGCAACACTTTATCCTCTGTAAAAGACAGGTGCCCTTTGCAGAGAAATATTCCATTCCTTTTCCCTTGCTCCCTTTTTTCTCTCTGTACAAGCTCTACCATCTCGGGAAAAGTGAGTGCTTTGTCTTAATGGCAGTGATTGTCTGCTCTGGGAAGCCCTGGGAAGACAGAAAACCAAGGATGGGCTATGGAGAGAAGCACACAAAGAAGTTTTACTACTTTTAAAGGCCTAGGAAAGGCTCCCTACCCTGCTGGCAGCTCCTGCAGAGCTCTGTGAAAGTGTCAGTCCTGGGACACACACGGTACCACTGCAATTATGAGACTGAAACAGGGCAAAAATGACAATTTTAGTGAAGCTTCCAGCAAATTGACAGGCCAGACAGTTTCAGCTCAGCTTCAGGCAGTGCTTAGCATCAATTTACCAGCTCCGGGATGAATATTGACCTGTATGAATATTCCCTTCACCTCCAAGCAAGTCTGTAGCAAAGCTTTCCTTCACAAAGTCAAATTAAAAATTCCCAATACCAGACACTGAAACGACAGGCTGGATGGTCTCAAACAGATCTTTGAACAGCCCGAAGCCTCATAAATCAAATATTCGAAATTGTCTACTTGGAATAATCAAACCCCACTCTCCCATAGCCCGAGCAGGGCTTTCACTGTGTTGATCTGCAGAGCTTTGCGCCGATCTGCAGGGAGCAGAGCTTCGGCTGTGCTGGCTGAAGGCCCAAACACATCTCCTGTGGGGCAGGAGGTCAAATTTTGTGTTAACCCTGGCGTGGGAGCGCTCAGCCTGCCCCAGCACACGGCGTGTCCTGCTCTGGAGCCCTTTGGATGCTGCAGGGACCGAGCTTTGGGGTGCTTGGCAGGGGGAACCCATTGAAACTGTTGGCTCTGATCTGGCAGCTGGATTCCAAGAGGAAGCTGGATTCCACGAGGAAGGTGCATGTGGCTGATTTGAATCTGTCAGGGCCTTTCTGAGCTATCAGTGACACTGCTGAGGTTTCAGGGAGTGATGGATTTAGCAAGCAGCTCAGGGGAAAAAAAGCTTCAGTTTCCTCCCTTCCTTCACCTTTGTACATCGTGTTGTTTGTGCTGCAGTGAGGGAAGAGAAGATTAAAACACCTCTTATTAATCTCCCACCCTTCACAAGTGATTTAATGTTTTACAAGCCTGGGTAGTGATTGCTGATAAGGTGCTGGGGAGCATGGCAGCAGCCTTTCCCATTTGAATTTACCACACAGCTCTTTCCATAACTATCAGTAAGGAAAATGAACTGAAGAATACTGAGAGCTACCAGGATTTTCCTTATTAGGGTTAATATTTGCTGTCATTGCTCAGGGGAAATGACACTTCCGTAGCGTGGGGCCTGTGGAGAGACACCCTGACAGGACCAGGTGGCTCGTGGCTGGAAAGGAAAAAGGGATTCTTGAGGTGTTCCTGAGGGCTGATCTCAAGAAAAAGCAAAAAAAAAANAGTTCCAGATAACAATGGTGATCCAGAGAACAAAGAGAAGCAATTAAAAAACTACAATTGCAAGTTGAGGAGAAATGACAGAAGACATAAACCACCCCTTCCCCGTACATTCAGCAACTTCTTACTCCTTCTTTCCAATGCCTTGACAAGATCTACGCTTCTTCCCTGGAGCAGAGGCTGAAATTGCCATCAAAACCATTTCCAACCAGACCTTTGGACGCTGTGGGACACGACAGGGAAGTGATGCATTGACTTTATCCAAGGCGCTGGTATTTATGGTCTGGTCTTTTGAAGCAGAGATGAATTCAGTGACTTTTTCAAAAGAGAGAGGTGTAGGAGTTGGTAATCTCACTGCTGAACAATATGAAGTGGTTGGCACTGGAGTCATTCCAGAACAATCAGCATTTTTCCTGCCTTTAGTGAAGGTTTTTTGAACAACAAACTGCCTTACAATAAAACTGACAGCTGTCCCAGCCCTGCAGACTGCTCACACTGCAGTACCTCCACCAGCCCATGAATATTCAGAATACATTCTAGGGATCATTTTGATCTCTTTTTACCTAAGAGAATACTTCACATTGAAATTCAGGTCCTGAAATGCAATTTTATTTGTGTTTTACCAGTAAGCCCTACCCAAGATCTACCCCACCGAGCACCGTGGTGCCTAACTAGGGAATATGGATGAGGTTATCCTTGATTACCTTCAGTGGGAATCACGACACAAAGTGCTGGAGGAGGTCCTGCACTCAAATTTCCATGGTCCAACTCTTGCACACCAGTCACGGACTAAGCTGCTTCCCTGAGCACAAAGTATGGTATTGCTCTAACACAAGCTGTTAGCTTGAATGGAATGTTTCAACAGGATTAGGCTCTTTACCTGACTCCCCAATGCCTTTTCTCTTTTCCATAACGTGTCAGAGAAAAGTGATGTACAATTACTGCCTTGTGTGGTGAGTGTGCAGCGTTTCTCCAAAGAAAGGATTAAAAGCACTTCTCCTTTCCCTCCTCCTGCTTCTGGCCAGGCTTCCAGCAGTAATGAAGCCTGCCATAAGCAGTGATTTGTCCAGAGAGCACTGAAGGTTAAAAATCACATCTGAGGCCCTTTCTGAAAGTCCATTTCAGTCATATTTGTCTGCTGTAAAGACGAGGAGGCAGCAGGCTCTGCGTGCCCGAGCACTCTGTCCCATCACCATTTCACCCTCACAGGGGCCCTGATCTGCACCTGTGATCTCCCCTCCCCTCCAGATGCCAGCAGGGTCTGTAGGGTGCCTCCTGTATGGGAAAAAAACCTGGGGCTGAGAAACCTTCCCATCACTGCTGCATATTTTACATTTTTACACTCAAATCCCCAAATGCGGATGGAATTTTGAAAGCAGATCATTTCACCTGAGATTACATCTGAATTAAGACCCCTTTTTGCTCCACATTGCTGTCTGATGTTACCATCATTGACAATGACACTGCAACATTTTGCTTTCAGAATTATGTCTCACTTTAGACCAGAAATATCACACAGAAGTCCTCAGAATAAGTTTTTCAGGAGAAAAAACAGGAAACATCTGGACTAATTCCATGACATGACACAAACCGGCGGAAAATGCAAAGGCCATGTTGACAGCATGTCTTTTTCAGTACTCCAGATTCAGAGTCCCAAATTTTAAATATAATCCTCAAATAGGAGACTGATTTTTGATTTAACTTGATCTTTTTTTCTTCTTTCCAATATTTATGGACATCCAGGACTGGATTAATTTTACAGGAAGGGAGGAATGGAGAGGAAGGGAGGAATGGAGAGGAAGGAAGGAAGGAATGGAGAGGAAGGAAGGAATGGAGAGGAAGGAAGGAATGGAGAGGAAGGAAGGAAGGAAGGAAGGAAGGAAGGAAGGAAGGAAGGAAGGAAGGAAGGAAATTCTGATTTAATGAAAATATGCAATATATGATAAATTTCATGTGATGTCATCCTACAAGAATAGGAGATCTTTAAAGGATTCCTTTCACTTTCTTCAGCCAATATCCACCCTTAGAGTTATAATGTACTCCATACACACCTAAACACTTTCAGGAGACTGATTTTCCTAAAAGGTAACATTTTCTTGAGCAGTCCTAGTCCATCAATTAAATATATGTTGAAATATAATCCAAAAACCCCAAATCCTTCACATCAACTTCTCCCTCAGAAGAACCCAACAGCCCAAACTTCTCCCCAAGATTAAGACAGTATTATAAAGTAAAGGTTTTCTCAGCAGTTCCCTGGAGGTGACACCACGTAAAACAGAAATATTTGATTTACACACTTTTGATCAGAGGGAAGTTCTATCACAGAAAGAATCACAGAATCACTAGTTTGGAAGAGACCTTAAAGTCCAACCCAAGCCCTGACACCTCAACTAGACCCTGGCACCGAGTGCCACATCCAGCCTTTTTTTAAACACATCCAGGGATGGTGACTCCACCACCTCCCTGGGAAAACCATTCCAGTACTTCATCACCCTTTCTGTAAAAGACTTTTTCCTAATATCCAGCCCGTACTTGGGAAAGGGAAGGAGCTTAAGGCTGTGTCCTCTCGTTCTGTCAGTGCTGTCTGGAGAAAGAGGCCAACCCCCACCTGACCACAGCCGCCTCTCAGGGAGCTGTAGAGAGTGATAAGGTCAGCCCTGAGTCTCCTCTTCTCCAGGCTAAACAGCCCCAGCTCCCTCAGCCGTTCCTCACAGGGTTTGTGTTCCCATCCCCTCTCCAGCCTCGTTGCCTCCTCTGGACACGCTCCAGCCCCCCAACGTCCTTCCCAAACCGAGGGGCCCAGAACCGGGCACGGCACTCGAGGTGCCGAGTACAGGGCAGGAACGACCTCGCTGGTCCTGCTGGCCACGCTGCTCCTGGTCCAGGCCAGGATCTCACCGTGCACCTCGCAGCGCTCCCGCTCCCTAATCCCATCAGCGCAGACGGGGATCCCACTCTCAGCGCTGGCAGATTTCCAACCTTTTCTCTTAAACACCAGAAACTCGTTGAGGGAGGGGTGCCAGTGCTGCTGAAGAGTTTCAGGCTGTCCCAGGAAGCCCTGGGAAGAGGCAGGAGGGGGAAGGAGGATCCCCTACAGACACGTCAATGCCGAGCCGTTTGTCACGGCGCTTTCCGTTCCGGCGTATCGACGTTACACCACAAAGCATCAACTGAACGGAATGCACGTGTCGATATTCCGGGTACAAAATTTAGCACCAGGGTTATTATTATGAGCATTGAATGAGTAGCTCTACATGGAAATTTAGTGTGATGGAAATAATTCATTCAGCAGAATGAATGAGGACAAGGAAGAATTAAACTCTGAGTATTTAGGATTTTCATGCCCAGCACAGCCTTCAAGGGCATTTGTGCTTTCCTTAGATGTGATTTAAAAATGCCACAGGTTTAGGATAAATGGAGAGGAAAAAGCAGGAGATAATAAGAAACTTTTCACCACAGGTCGCCACATAGAATAATTTAGGGAGGGACATTTGCAGGTAATCTGATCTACTCTGTCCCTTAGAGTAGGGCTGATTTTGGGGTTAAATCAGGTTACCTGTGGTTAAATTTTTAGTATCTACGAAGACAGTGTTTCACCAGCCTCTGTAGGGCCGTGTTCCATCACCACCATCACCACCAAAAAGCAGATTTAGTGCCCTGTTCATCCCATTGAATTCCTGAGTTAAGAGTGGAGGAAAGTATTCAGGAAGATGTTGCAAACTTGGAACTCTTAGGACAGAGACATTTTTCCAAATTCCAGTATCAGAGTGAACATTTTTGACTAACAAACCTCACAGAAGACAAATCTTGGATTTTTACATTTAGCAAAATAAAAAACTAAAGCAACAAATTTCAGTCTTAACATGTTCAACGAAAAATAAAATAATTGCTTGGTCATTTTGTCTTCCTAAAAACATTGCTAGTTTCCTGGAGTTGTGTAAGCACTTATTCAGAAGCAGAACTACTATACCATGACCAAAGGAAATAATTCTTCTAAATCTTTAAAAGAAAAATCTTTTAAATATATATGGCTTGCAAAACAAGCAGCAAAATGTCGTTTCATTAAATGGATTCCTTTTCAGCGGTTAAATTTTTAGAGCTCAGATGGTAGAAATAACTGATTTTCAATGACAGCATATATCTTTCTCGTGTCTGATTAGCTGTTGCCATTATTTATAGCTTTGTGCATGTGATAGAAACATAGAGAAGACAACATGAATCTTTCTGCCTCTGTTGACAGGCCAGCTAATCCATTACTAAGTCTCCTCCATTCTTATTCCACTTACCTGTAAACCAATAGTGTCAGTGCTGAATTATATTTGATATTGAAACTATTGATGAATTGCAAAGGTTAAAATTAAAGTGTGATTTATGTCGTGATGGGTAGCACGGTGTTAGAGCACCAAGTGATCTGTGCAAAATTATAACCATAAATACACTTCAGGCTCTGCTTTAGAACCTCTGCCAAACAGCTCCACTCTTCTTCTGTTTCATTCTCTGACCCCCCTTTCCTCTCTCCGAGGCTGTAGCAAAAGAAATGCAAATAATTTTGCTGATAAAGATCATAAGCTGCCTGGTTTTGATGACTTTCTGAACAAAAGGAAGTTGCTCTATTTCTCTGGGGACTCATCTGAAATACTGCTGCAATCAATGGGAAAAATATTGAGTGGTACAACACGTACTCAGCTTGTAGTTTGACAACAGCTACAGTTTATAAAATTCCAGGTATAATTCACTGCAGCTCAGTAGTGCTGGACATCTTTATTATGGTAAAAAAATACTTAGCAAATGAAAGAATTATTTCTTCAAAGCAGAATAAAAAGTGTATCTATCCATAAGCCTCTGCTCCCTTCGTGTAGGCACCAGTTTTTCAGATGACATATTTAGCAAAAAAGAATGGTCCATTTTCCATATACACAATCTGTACTTTGTAAGGAAACATTCCTAAAATATCTTTCTCAGATGAAGGCTGGAAATCATTATCTTACCCATATCTCCCATTTCTGTATCCATTTTCTCTTCAGGTGCAGGGCCAACAATGCAAGTCCCTGCATTCGACTGAAAACAGGCTCATCCTGCAGGTCTGCACCTCGAGGAGCAAAGGTTCATAAATTCCCTTTCCTCAGCAGATCTCCCACTCCACGTTACACAGCAAAAGGGAACTTCAAGTGCACCTTTTTGGGTGTATCTTCAGCCAATTCCTCCATGGCACAGCGGTAGAGAGCTGCAAGGCCTCTGTGTGCAGATAACAACTGCTGCAAAAAAGAGTCAGAAAAGGGCAGTTTCTGGGAACAGCAAATCCAAGTCAGTTGATCCTTTCCTTTCCAAATACAGAATTATAGAGTCACAGAATGGTTTGGGTTGGAAGGGACTTCAAAGACCACCTAATCCCAACTGCCCTGTTCCAAGCAAAGACACCTTCTTCTACCCCAGGCTGCTGCAAGCCCCATCCATCTTGCCTTGGGCCCTTTCAGAGATGGAGCAGCCACAAATTTTCTGTTCCTGTGGCTCACTTTCACCTGGCCTGTCACTAATACCCTTGTAAACATCTGCTAATTAAAACCTGAGCAAAGAGCGCAGACTCTGAGGAAACCACGCAAACCCCACTCATCTCTTACCCCGGATGACAAAGGTGCATCAAAGAGTTTCGTTGGGAAGTCTTTGCAGATTTAGAATGACCCAAAATCCCAGGCTGAATTCCTGGATCTGCTGCTAAAGAACTCTTTTAATAATCTAATAATCCCCGTGATGCTGAAAGTCAGGATTTTCTGTGGTGAGAAGCACAGAATGTGACACGCGTGGCACCAGCCGTGACTTGGACAGGCTGGGACAGCAGAATTTCTGTAGTTCTAAATAAAATCTTAAAGCAATATCTGTCCTGATAGTCCCATGCTTTCATCTTGATGAAATTTATGCTTTGACTTTTCTGCAGTAATTTATTGCTTTTTTTTTAATAAAGAAGCAACCTCTACTGGAGAGCAACCCAAAGGGAGAGATTTGTTAGAACAGCCCAGATTTAATTGGTTACACTGAGGCTCTGCACTTCTACAGATGGTGGAGGAGAAGTAGAAACAGTGACAAATGAATAAATTCAAACTGCACAAGAAGTATTTATTTCTCTGTTTACAGTTTCCAGTCACAGAAGACGTCGTATCTATTGATCCTGACACTCTGTGTGCCGAGGATGAGTTATTTCATCCACTGCTCCTCAAGCACTGCTCCACACCTTCCTGACAGAAAAAAATCATTTAAAAGTGTTGCCTGGTCATCTTTTGAGGTTTAAAGGCCAGGTGATCTACTGCTCTGAGTTCTCATTAAAGGGACTGGGTGGCTCTTTGTTAGACACCAGGAAAGAGGAATATATGGCAATGTGTCTGCCTGTCTTTGTATCCGGCTCGGTTCAACTGCAGAAAAAAATCCCCACACCCAAAAAATATGTCCAGCAGAAAGAAAGTGTCACAGGATAGAATTAATTCCCTCACAGTTAGGCACATCTCCCAAAATTTGTGTCATTTTCAGGTACTTGCAAGATTTTTTACTCCAAACAAGAATATTATCTACATTTATATGAAAAAAAACATTAAAAATTGAAGCTCTGACCTTCATAAACTTTACCAGGATCTTTGCCTGATTTTACCCTAAGAAGAAGATTCAGGTTTTGGATAAACTCATAAATCTAAACTCTACAGATTAGAGCAAGAACAACACACAGCTAAGAGGAACAAATGGCATTTTGTACAAGGAAGGAATTGAGCAAAGTTTCCTCCCTTTTGTTTTTAGAGTAGTTCATTTAGGTTATGAAACAGCACAACAGCACTGGGCCATCTTCTCAGAGCGAGCCCTTAGTGCACCAAAAATGGTGGAAGTTTATAGTGAATATAAATGGGTGAAAAATTTCTCATTTGGTCAACAAAGGCTGTTCCTTGATTGCACAAATGCCCATGATGCAGCTGGAATATTACAAATATGGAGTTCCTAATATGGAAGCCCAGGAAAGTGACACAGTAAATGACACACAATTTATAAAGTAAACAGTGAGGTTTTTTTCCCCCCTAAGTTGTTTCTTTAACTTCATTGATTAGCAATTCATCATCCTATTTAAAATTCAATATTAACAAAATTGTAATGGATCAGCCTGACTCTGAAATCAATTCCATAGTCATAGCCATGGCCTGTTATGAAGCAATGGCAGTGCTAATTTTATTCTGCCAAATGCAAATTGAGTGATTTATCACACCATTATACACTCGTGCCGCTCCTTCCATTGACTTCAAAATAAAAGGAGGCAAAAAAGAAAGCTCAGGGTGACAACTCCCCATTTTTTAATTGAGCAGCACTGAGTTTAGCCAGCCAATCCATAGAAAATGCATCAGAGGATTTTATGAAAGGAGTCAGAACCTGATCCTGCAAGCCACTGAGGCCTCTCTGACTTCAGCCTCCCTGACTGCCTCTGGGAATGGTTGGGGTTTATGTCAAGTGAGAACCCAGCCCTCAACTTCTGTCACATTTCAGGAAGAGATTTAATAAATATAATGCAGGACTGAGAAAGAGAAAAGATTAGATTCTGTCCCTGATCCGAGGCAAACTTGCTGGCTCAGGCTGTTGCTTTATGGTAAAAGAACATCCCATGAAGACGTTTCAGGAATTTTTGGAGATTTAATGAAGAAAGCTTGCAAAGCAGCCACAGTTCTGGAACTAAGGCAGGGCTGTTCGCAGGGGGTGCCATCACCATCCAAACATTAACAATTCTGCTGACCAAAGGTCCCTCTCAGCAGCCCAACAGCACAAGTTTAACTGACTGGAGCTGAGTTAGAAAACCCAAAACATCACCAAAATGGAGCCTGATGGAACCAAGGGCGTTTTTGCCAAAGGGCAGGAAAACACAAACCACTGTGGCCAGAGCAGGCAGGGAATGGTGGTGTAGATCAGGCCCTGCCAGTCATAAATCCTTTACAAAACACAGATTCCCACTGCCTGGAGTATCAGGAAAACTCTCCTGGCTGTGAGAAGCAAGCTGGGGCAGGAACATGATTCCACCTACAGAACACCAGCAGTCTGAAATAAAGTGCTTGGCCTGAATTAACTTCTAGGAAAAAAAAAAAAAAAAACCAAACCAAAATATTCTGTTTACAAAGCACAAAAATGCCCCAAGTTTCAGCCATCCCTAATTGCTGTTGTGAATAATCTTTTCCAGGCCTTTTTCGTATTCTCTCAATCTGTCTCTCAGCCCTACTTATTGCATATCTAATTTACTGTGAACAGAAGAAACGAATAATATTACAGCTGCTAAAGGAGCTGGGATGCCTGAAAAAGTCCAGCCATTAATGTTTTGTATTACTGAGCTTTTAAGGGGTTTGACTGCTGGCATTATGCAAAGTAACAGTCATTTTAGTCATTGCTTTGGTGGCTGCCACATTTTCACAGGGACGTGCTACACAGCCTGGGGCATCTCTAAATAATGATAAAAAAGTCAAAATAAAACTTATTTGGCTCATAATTATGTAAGAATCACTCTAAGCCAACCTCAAATGATAACATGTATTAAACTTAAATAAGAGCCTGGATTCTTGGCAGAAGCCTCAGGGATTGATGTGATGCTGTGACAAATAAGCAGAAGGGCAATCGTTAAAAGAGCTACATGAATGACTTATTTGGTTACAATGTTGGCCCTCTGTAACCTTGTGTTTGTTTCACTTTTCTCCCCCTAATTATTCCTGGTAGAAGGAAATGCCTGAACCAAGCCAGGACAATTTTTGAACCTCTCAGAAAAAGCCCGATTTTGACATCTTTGAACCTAACCAAGTGCACAGGATGGCAAAGAGTGAGTGAGTATTCCTAGAAAACTTTTGAAAGTGAATATACTCAGTAAATTTTCAAGACCTTTGTTGAAGAACTGAACATTTTTTCATTTCAGTAACCTGAAAATAAGAGGGATGAGAATGAAATAGTCTGACCTTGAAAAATGCAAGAAAGGACAGCAAAAAGGAACAAAGGGTGAGTACAAGAATGCAAGCTAAGGTAGTAATAAAAATAAAGGAAAAGGAAAAGGAGAGAAGGAAAAGGAGAGAAGGAGAGAAGGAGAGAAGGAGAGAAGGAGAGAAGGAGAGAAGGAGAGAAGGAGAAAAGGAGAAAAGGAGAAAAGGAGAAAAGGAGAAAAGGAGAAAAGGAGAAAAGGAGAAAAGGAGAAAAGGAGAAAAGGAGAAAAGGAGAAAAGGAAAGCAAGATAAAGGACTGGATTTTGCGTTCTAGTTCAACACACACCCCCAGCATCTGCATTTATCCTTGAGATCTTCCAGAAAAATGTTTCTAGAAAATGTATTAAAAAAAAAAAAAACAGAAACAAAACCAAAAAAAACCCCAAAACATGGATTTTCCTAGAATTCCCGTGCACTAGCACCGAGTCAGAGAGAGGCGATGTGACCCATGTGTGGGGACACTGACCCTCTGCTCTGCGGGACAGACCCACCCTGAGGATCTCCTTGCAGGCTGCTCCCTGCCCTCCTCCCCCGCCTCTCCTTGGAGAGCTCCGACCCTCCTGGGGGCTGCAGGAGACGGGAAACCTCCGCCCCTCTGGCCGTAAAGCCAATTCAGCTTCAAAAGCCCTGGATCCCTTCCGAGCCGCCCGCAGCCGACGCCGCGAGGCGGCAGGAGACGAGCGGGGCAGGAGACGGAGCATCTCCCAGGAAGCTGGCTCGGCAGAATTCCCGGGATTCAGGATGAAATCCCAGCAATTCTCGGATGCAAGCTGCTGTCCCCACAGGGCCCCGGGGCAGAGGGGAGGCGGCTGGAGCTCCGCACAGGCGGCTCGGGCTCCGAGTGCCTTCCTTTGTCGCTGGTGGCCTCGGCAGTGACCCTTCAGGGGCTCAGCCTTTTGTCTCCTGCTCGCAGACAGCGCAGCCGAAGGCTCCAAGGTATTTTATGCAAAAGCTGCGGGGCTGCGTGCAGTTAAGGAGCCCGTTTGTATCCGCGTGATTCTGGTTTGACCCTATTTGAAAATCACTTCATAAAAAAAGAAGAAAAAAAAAAAAAGAAAGAAAACAAAAGAAAGAAAAAGAAAAAAAAAGAAAAAATATAAGAATGCGGAGATTTTTGAAATTGAAGAGCCTGTTTGTATCCATATTCCTCTGGTTTGACTCTACTTGAAAATCACTTCATAAAAAAGAAGGAAAAAAAAGAAAATAAAAAAAAGAAAATATATAAGAATGTGGAGCTTTTTGAAATTGAAGAGCCCATTTGTATCCATATCCTTCTGGTATGACCCTACTTGGAAATCACTTCATTAAAAAAAAAAAAAAATTATAAAAGAATGTGGAGTTTTTTGAAATTAGAGCCCATTTGTATCCATATTCCTCCGGTTTGCCTCTACTTGAAAATCACTTCATAATAAAAAAAGAAAAAAAAAAAAAAGAAGGAAAAATGTTGTCAGTTGTAAGCATTCTGGGGAGCAGCATGGAAACATCAAGTTGAAGGTAAAGACCCTCTTTAGCTGTTCTGGTACCACACACCCGCAGTCCCAAAGTGCAGCATGAGACCAACAAAACCTTTGTGGGATGGATTTATTGCTCACTGGTGGACTGTACCTAAATCTTTACATGGTACTGGAGTCTTTTCATTGATTTCTATGGCTATGGACCAGCTCTGAGCTACTCATTTCCTTTTTATGCCATCCTGATAGTGCAAGAAGTGAGTTGCTGAACTATTTAAAAATGTTACCTTTCTGCCAGGTAAAGTGGACAGGCCTCGACTGTAGCAGGAAAGATTTGCTGTTGATCATCTTCTTCTCTTCAACAGCATTTCAGATGGCAAAATTCAGTGTGAGTAAAATGGATTAACTGCAGCAGCTTTGAAACTGAGGCAAAAAGCCTGTCAGAAAAAAAAGAGATTTTTTTTACCAAATACTTAGAATTTCACTGAAGCAAAGGGTGAAGCTGAAGTTCCTTCTCCCTAAGCATGCAGAGAACCTTTTGAAGGGCTAACATTGGTGTGCTGTGTGTCTGATAAAGCCCTTCCAAAATTGTAAAAAAGCAGCCCTCAACAATTTCCAGTGGACTTCTACAGAGGTTGGAACCAACCTCCTACAGGGCAAGGAATTTGGAACGTTTATGTGCCATAAACACCCAAGGATCACAAACTTCAGCCGGGAATGCCAGCACTGCCTCATCTTAAATTAGAAAACAAATAGGAGAATAACAGGAAAGCGAGAGAATGAACTGTGAAGCAGAGATGGTACCAAACTGTCCAGCACTGAAGGGATTAACAAAAAAGGGAGAAGAGACTCTGAGGGGTGTGACAGAGCTCTGTGAGGGTGTTTTTCTCTCAAACCTATAAAGAGGGCAGCTTTGGAAGAAGACATCCTAAATGAGCCCTGCAAGATGTGGATATCACCCCAAGAAGGGCACCACAAAGTTGTAGATTGATATTTTTAACTCGGATCTGTGTGATGGCAGCAGCTGGGCTTGTGTCACAGCTTTGGGAGAGTTCAGACAGCACAAAGAGAGGGGTGGGGGAGCAGAAATCTGAATCTGACACAGATTGTGTGATGCCAAGAGGGGTGTGAAGGTGACAACCCCAAAGAGATTCACTGCCCTGCCAGCTGTCCCTAAATTGGGGGATCTGATGATAACTCGTGTCACAATGAGCCCAGGAACAATTTTGGCGGGGGGTAAAACACAAACCACAGTCCTCTGGGGAAGAGCAAACCACAGTGCTCTAAGAGCATGAAGTAGATCCTGGATTCAAGTGCTCTGCAGGTTAAGCACAGTCTCTGGCACTCCTGAATCCAGCAGGATGCGAACATGGATTTTTCCTCACATTAAAGGAGCCCACGGGCAGGTAGAGCTCCGTGAACCACCCATGGAGACTGTCCTGCACTCCATGGGAATGTGGGAAATGCTGGATCTGGTGTCAGCACCGTGCAAAGGATGCCAGCAGTCCTGCTCGGAGAATGCTCTTTTCTTTTTTTCCTTTTATTTTTTTCTACTCACCAATATTCAGGAGAACTCCTTTTTTTTTTTTTTCCTTCTCTTTTTTTCCAGAAGGAAAATACTCTAAATATCATGCAGTGCACCTGTTTTCCTGCTCCAGCAAATATTCATCCATCCCCTAGCATTCCAAATGCTGGCAATAAGGCATCACATTTATTTCCTACAAGGGATTAGCTCCTTATAAGCCCACACTGCTGCTGCACTAACGGGGAACAACTGCAGGTACAAGTGCTGCATTAATACTTTACCATCAACTAGCTTTGATCCTCCGTGGCTGCAGCTCACCAAAGCCAATTAATTCCTGCTGAATCCCTGCCTGCAGGCTAAAAACACCTAAGCACAAGTTTAATGTACTCTGACTGCTTCCCCTGGGAGGCTGCCCACAGGCAGAAGCCAGTTTTAAACTAAAGCATCTCCTGAGAGCAGAGTAGGCAGGAGGGCCTGGTTTCCCTCTGGGCTATTTAGCCAGAGATTTTTTTGGCACCCATATGGGGTTTCTGTCAGAGATGAAGCTCGTGCTGACACTCCTGTACCACGACACAGTTGCATTTTATTCAGGGCTGGTGGAATTATGCACAGCTGCTTCTGGACTGCAGAGCAGGCGCACAAATCTGCTTATGAGCTCGGGAAAATTTGGCTGAATATTTGTCCCAACGTACCTGAAAAAGCTCGGTGACCTACGGGGGAAGCTGTGAGAACAGCACATGCAGTGCACACTCCTGCTCCTCAGTTTTGCACATGTTTTGTAACCTTCCCGGGGTGCTGTGATTCACATTTAGCCATTATTTCCCTGGAACTGGGCTGGCAAGCAGGCACACTCCGTTTGTATTTAATCCGCCAACTCCCGAATGTTGACGTGTGCCAGCAAATCAAATGGAAATGCAGAGTAATGTGGAATCCGTGAGAGCTAAGGAAAATTATCAAGTGACATGCATTACCATGTGAAATAACTAAATCAAACCCGATTCCTTCCAAATGAACAGAGATGAGCCCGCTGCACTGAATTTCAAAGGTCCAGCAATCCAACAAAGGCTCTGGTAATGAATCAGGAGCCTCATCCGAGGGGATATTGAAATAACCCAGCTCAGCAGCCCAGGGCTCCTTTTATTTGTTTCACTCATTATTTGTTTACCAACACTAAAACCCTCTGCACTGCAAGGTGGCCATGAAGAAGTCAGAGACTGATTAATGGAGAAAATGAAGGGAAAACAGTCCCTCTGATTAACTGGGGGATAAACAGGATTCTTCTTTTTTACCAACTTCCTTGAGTTAAAATGAGACTCAGAAATCCTGACCAGCTCTTGTATTAAACATCCCCATCTTGAATCTGGTATCTAATTCAGAGGCAGACTTCTTCAAAGGTTATTCATGTGTTATTCTTACAGCTGTTTATTAGTGGTTGCAGCAATTTGCTGAACAACGAAGCTAAAAAAACATAACCCAGGCACCCTAAAAGCTGTGAAAAGAGAATTAAGAAAAATGTAATGTGCACTTCAAAAAGGCCACAATCTCACACGTTTTGGGATGGGTTCGTGCAGGGATGGAGAGAGGGGTGCTGCAGGTCACAGGACAAGGCAGGAGATCTGATTGTGCACATCCTCCACATCCCAAGCTGCCTGAACTCAAATTATGAGTGATTTTTCCTTCATTAAAAAAAAAAAAATAA
>WAAG01074451.1:0-13996 GCA_013390105.1 Tichodroma muraria
AATTAAATCAAATCAAATCAAATTAAGGGAGACGCTTGTAATGTAGCAGAAGGCAGAAGTCACTGGACAGGCACAAAGAGAATGACAAGGTGTTCAAACTGACAGATTCACACTAACATTTTGAATATGCAACAGTAAGCCAACGTTTGCCAAGGCCGGCAGAGATTGTTTCAGCAGCTGAGGTGAACAAGAATCGTGAGCTAAGGCTTCTAGAGGTATTTGATCTCATTCAACTTTGCAGGGACTAAATCTCAAAAGTACAGCACAGTATGCACCTCTTTCCAGGGGCACACTGAGTTTGGGAACACAAGCCGCAAGCCTTGAACATTTTAGGGGAACAGCTTCTACATGGAAATCTCAGAGCGCTTGTGATGATTTGGAGGTAGGGACATGAGAATACCAAGGGGGGAAAGGATGTTTTGGCAGAAATATGAGCGGCTGGATCAGTGAAGGGTACATGTAGCTTTTTTGTGCTTTCAGATATCACTGTTGGGCTGAGTGAAGTATATTCCAAGCCAAAACCTGCCCAGAAGTCTCTTATGAGTGAAAAAAAAAAAACATTTTTGTGAAGACCAGATAAAGCACCACATCCATCTCTGTCAATAATGCTTTTTAAATTTTGCATGACAGAGCTAGGCAATACAGAAACACTGCACTGAGAGATGGGGACCATTTCAGAATCCCTCCTTGCTGTAAGCATTGCATTGCTTTTCTGTTTCAGACACCTTCTCCTTTGCCTCTTTCCTTGCACTTTTATTTACAAAAAGCATAGAATGAATAGTGTCTATCACAGATTGTTTATTCAGGACTTTTATGAGAATGCAATCTTGGGAATTATGTCTAAGATCTGTAGGGTTGATGCCCTGATTTAAGGAACTATTAATGTTTAATCTGCCTTTGGTCCATCCCATCACATGTTACTGAAAGTTAACAGTGATGCATGCAAGGATTGTGAGTTGCCATTAGAATAGCTATTAAATCATAGGCTGAGGGGCTCTGGAAAACAAAGATACAGAACTTCTAGCAGAGGATTGTAGAATAAATCACAGACTTCACAAGAACCTTTCTGATTTTGAAGTGTAGCAGTTGCAAAATAGTTGTCATTCCATAAGGCAGACATCTCTGCTAATGGGATACTATAGCCAAGCAGTGGTATTATGGCTGGCATCAGCAAACTAAAAGCAGATCCTATACCTTCGAAAATGTATCAGCTGCAAGATTTGTTGTTCAACCCACTCTTCCTCACAGAATCTGATCTCATGTACAAAGCCTTACTCTTTAATGATAACTCAGACTCCCTTTGTCTTCCCCAGTTTATTAAATATTTGAAACCATATTTCTAGGACTTAGCAATTGCCCTTTCCCAAAGTGCCTACCACGGCTAAGTACAAAAACAAACCCCTGAAATATCTGAAAGGCCAGATGTGCAAGAGGATGCTGAAGTCTTTCATTAGCCGAAGAGAAGTTTGAAATAGCTGACAAGCCTCTACCTCTGCTCAGAAGCTCCTTCTTACTCTCCCTCTTTGCTGACAGATACTAGTGCTCCCTACAAGTTTTGTCCTTCTCATATTCTTAGACAGTTGCATCTAGTGACTCTTAAGGATATAACTTGAATGTTTGAGTGTGGCCAGCTTGCTCTCCTGGTTATTTAGGTTGAGCACTGATTAATGCCTGCTATAAAGCCTCTGACTGCAGTGAGCATTCAACTTAAGTGCTTCGTCACAGCTCTAACTGGTTCCTCTCACTATACCTGAAAACCCAGCTAGGAAATCCTACATTTTAAAATTCAAATCCATCCTCCAAAAGAATTCTTTATGTTTTGGCCACAGGGATAACATACTACAACGCATGATAGTGATCGGTTTTGTTCGCCTGTGTACTAGGGCTGAAGGGGAGAATCAAGGAAGTTTGCAAATGTATTCCTAGAGGGGAAAGAAATTATGAAGAAAGGCAGAAAAATCAGTAAGGGAGGATGGGCTTGTGGGTAACACACAACTTGGGGCATTCTTTTTGATATCAGTGAGATTGTATCTGGTACATACAAAGAAAACAAATGCGTTGGATGGGGTCCAATAAAAATCAAACTCTAGGCAAAATAGGAAGAAATGTTTTGAATTTTACAATTTTGAAGAAATGTTGAAGGAAAAGGGAATTCTTTTTAGAAAATGCATGTACCTATTTTCATAAAACATTTTTAAGTCCCCCACAATATATTTCATTTTTAAATCATTAGCTCTTTTGCAAAAAATGACCCTGCAGTGTCTTACATACTGGCAAAATATATTTTTTTGTTTTTTCTGTCTAGAACTAATAATGGGTGAAATGAAAAAAATGGGAAGGGAACCTTTTTCAGCAAGAGCAATTGCAGTTAAGCAAAGCTTTCTTGAGAAAGTTTCACTTCCTAAGGTTTTTTGCTATGTTTGCTCATTTAAATGGCCATTGTATTAACCCACTTTTTGTGAGTTTCAAATGTCAGCAACTAACTGATGCCTTTTAGAAAAAGTAGAAGAAAGCAGACTGCCTGGTTCTCATTAATCTAAGCACATCATCAAATTTTGCTGCCGCTGCCTTGTAACCGGTGTTCCTGCAATACCACTCGCCTCATGTATCAGCCTGTGCTGGGTTATTGCCAGGGGTCAGGATTCAGTGAAAATACGTGGTGCCTCTGTACCAAGGGCTTTGGGCTAGAGGGGTTAGGCAGGACTCAGTCTCCCTCCATTACTGTTCCTTCAGCTACTGAACTACATCATTGCCCTTTCCTGCCTTGAAGGGGTTTAACTACAAATGCTCTGTAAGAGCACTTTTCTTGCTGCTCTTTTAACACTGCATCCTGAAACAGAGTAATTTCATTTTCAAGCTATTTAATGGTAGATTGTGTACTAAGTCATAATGCACTGAGCTAGCAATTGCAGGCTCTGGAGAGGATGCAGCTATAATTTCTGTCTGTGACTTGGTAGTGACAGATTAGTGTTTTGTTAAAGTCTCTGGGCCACTGAGGAGCTGGAGACACATGGAGCTGCAGGCTCTGGAGTCTTGAGAAATTTGGATTTGCCTGATATACTGTCAAGCCTTGGAATGGGGCTTTTGTTTTTGAAATAAACTTCTACAGCCAAAAGTCTGGGACAGGAGATAGCAATACACTTCAGGAGCTTGGCCAGTGCAATCATATTCTTTAACAACAAGGGGGGGAAAAAAGTCAGCATTTCAAATTAAATAATTCTCAATTTTTTTCAAATTAATTTATTTTATTTTTCTTTCAAAGCATCATTTTCCTTCCAAAACCTCTTTATTTTTAAATATTCAGCAGTATTTAAATAGTCACCACCCAAATCAGGTCTTCATTGTTTTAGGATTAAATGTCTGTTTTGAAGCCTCCCAATTATTATTTGTTTTACTTCTCTATTCACAAAAAATTAATCTTTTTTCCTTTCGATCTGACTGAGTCCTCTTGACTTTCCAAATTTGCCAGTGAAACATAAAAAAATAATTATTCATTGAATTCCAATGAACACCCTTCATAAAACTTCCGAATTATGCAAAGTATCACCTTCTGGGAAATTGTTATAGATCATTATATGGTACAAGCTTGAAACATGACTCAATGACTCTCCACTTGTACACTATAACCCTCCTCACCGCTCTGATTATTTAGACATTTGCCTTGTCTATGGTTTTGAGCTCATTTCCACCCTCCTTATACTACCATCAATCTTCTGTAGTTTTCTTTTGCTTACAACAAAATGTTCTTTATCTTTTGAGATATCAAATGCTGTGAGGCAAATGCATCTGAGAGGACAGAAATGGTTACATGACTTGGTTCACAAAGTTCCTTGTAAACCTTGTTACTGCTCTGATGGTGTCAGCAGAAGTGACAAGGAGCAGCCACCTGTCCTTGGGGCATCCATGGCACCCCCAGGTAGCACTGATGCAGGGCTGGCAGGGAGAGCAGGGATAGCAGGCCTGGCCTGCCAGCTGATGTTGCTCAAGATCTGCAGCAGGGCAAGAATTCTACTTTGGCAAAGAGTGGAGGAATTCTCTTCACAGATGTCTGTCCTTGCAGGTGAACCCCTAGGGAAAACAAATACCAAGAAACACAACAGAACTGAGACACACAAGGTCAAACTGAAGGACCAGAGGCAGAGGAGGGAAAGGAAGGTTTGAATTCCACACCCCCTTTTGCAGCCACCCTGTTCTCTTCATTTACCTCTTCTCTGTGCCCTGCAACTACCAATGCTGCCATCAGTCAGTGTGGTGGGAAGCAAGAGCTGCCAGCTTCCTCTTTACTGTCAATCAACACCCTCCTGAAGTGAATCACAGTCAGTCCCTCCCCAGCAGCCTCTCTGAAGGAGGACCCTGACCTCATTCACCCTCATGCTGCCAGGCTTTTCAGCTGACCCTGAAGATGGACACATCTGCTTCCTGTTTTAGTATTGCTGCTTGCAATTTGCAAAAGAAATGTTCTCTTTCTTGCACTTCTCACTCATGCATAGGACTAGTGGGGTCTCGGGGTGGTACCCCAGGTGCCCCAGCTGAGCATAGGTCCTTCCCTTTGCACTAAAACAGACAGAAGCCACCTGTTTACATGGTAATCCATTTGCTCTGCACTTTCAGGGATTAACTGCATTTTTAGTTAACCTGCACTTGCTGTTACTTGGATTCATTCGAATAAGAGCCCACAGTTTCTTCAAGGCTTTTGCTCAGTTACCCAGTTTAATAGCAAATGTCATAAAGGCTACATCTAGCTCGTACATTCCTAGCTGTTGAAATGTCTACCATAATTGCCCGTGTCATTGTTGCACAATTTTTCCCCTTGATGGGTGGAAGTTTTCTAGAGTGTGTGCCTACAGCAACCATCATTCGTTTAGCAGGAAAGGGAAAGCAGATCATAAGGTATTTTGTTATCGAGGACAGATTGGTTCTTCAATTCCAATGCCACCAAGACCTCCAGTCCTTGAAGATCAGGCAGGAGCAGAGCTTAGCCAATGGCACCCTATCCTCTGAGTTGCTTGCACTCATTTCAGGGACATTGTGAAACCCAGACAATCAACATGTCTTGGTAGCAAATCATGTTTCATGTGACTTGATTGCTGGTGAAGACATGACAAAAAGTTTGTCCTTGTACCCTTGAAACTGCAGGCAGCTCTAATTTGCACTGGCAATTGTCAACCTTAAAGAGGAAATTATCCTCAGGGAGCAACGCCGTTTACCAACCAACAGGGCCATGTCTGCTGTTACATTGTGGGCACACATCCAGTGCAGGCACTGTAGTGTTGCTTTTGAGCTGCTAGAAGATTCCTCTTGTGACAGCAACCTTACACAAGGCAGCACCTTACCTGCAAAGGGAGAATTTGGCCTGCAATTCGGTGTGTGCTACTGCCAGGTCTCAGCTCTTACCTCTTAAGCTAAAGCAGCTATCACCCTCTCACCTCATCATTTCCCTCAGGCGAGCCCAAACCGCCACCTTTTAATTGACTAAACTCATGGGATTTTACTGTATTTTACTGTAAATTATTGTGATCCAAGTGAGAAGACACTGCACAGTGCCCGAGTTGTCTCATCACACAGAGAAGGAAGGGTCCCTGTCCTGTGGGTTTCACCAACAGCCTGACCCCATGGAAGAGCAGCTACCAGAATGGGCAGGATCATTCCCTGTCCCCTCAAACCCCCAGCCGAGTAGCCCAGTGCCTCTCTCTCCCTTGTCGAGGCATTAGCCCTTGTGCAGCTGAATAATGCCCTGCAAGGGCATTAGCCCTTGTGCAGCTGAAAGCTAAATCCTTTCTTTGCTCCAGTTCATGCCACTGCCAAACTAATCCCAGTGCCACCACAACAGAGTGGTGGTGCAGCTGGAGGCCAGAGAAGCAGTCTGGATGGTGCTGCCTTTCCTTGTTGATGCTGACTGAGATCAGGTAAAGCAGATCATGAAATCATGTCCTAAAATACTGCCTAGTACAAAACACTGCTGACAGTCAGGACAGGACTGGAGAATTCCTCAAGGCTTTCTCCTCAACCATGTACATTTTGTTTCTGTTTAAATCTTTCTGAGTTTTGACTCTCCAACACACCATATATAGTAAATCTAATACACAGTGAAGATAATTAAATCTTAAACATGTAGTCTGTGATACAGCTTGACATACAAGTGTGATATGACACTTGTGAGCAGTGTCACCTCAGGGAGTAAATGGATGGAATGAATCTTTGAAATTGAAATTTATTTCTGCACAGTTGCCTGGTGCGGCACTTCAGGTATACTCAGCTTTGACCTCAAAGGTCTTCTAAGCAATGACTGCTGTAGTAGAGTTTTCTAGAAAAATGGGATTTTTTGCTCTGATGGAAAGGGCTGAAGGTGGGGCTGTGAAACATATCAGAAATATTTAATTTGAACAGGGAATGTATTCCAGAATCACACAGTTTGCTACAAACAGCTATATCAAGTGAATGCGATGGGGTTAAAGCAGGGCTGAGCTCTCTCTCCAGTGGATGAGGCTAATCTGGGCATGTTGGGAACCTCAAGATGGAGGTCAGGCAAAAGGAGTTCTGGGTGCCCAGAATTTCACTCTAGTTGTCTATGTTTATAAGATAAATCTTGTTGGATCAGCCATAGCCATAGGAAAGACAGAGATGTGAGAACTCTGCTACTTGGCTCTGTGAACAGCAGATGCTGCTTTGGGTGGCTTTGGCTGCCACAAGGCACTTGTTTCTGGAATTAATGGCCCTGGGCTCCAGGGATATCCTGTCTGTCCCCACACCATTCTCAAGTAGCCATGCCTGAGTGTTGTAAGGTATTTAAACTCAAAGATGAAGTGTTAGTTACCAGCTGACAGTTCTGGCAGGGGGACAGCCCGCCCTTACCCCAGGGCAGCCAGCAAGTGCCCTCACCAAAGGGCCCCACACCTGTGGAGTGAGGATGTTCCAGTACCAGCCTCAGCCAGATAAGCAGTTTGGATGCAGCCGCCCAGATTTGCAGGCTCAGAGGTTTTCACGGGAGCATCCTTGGGCCCATTTGATTTACTAACAGACACAGAGCAAGATTTAGCCCCAGGGAAATGGTGCAATGGGAACTTTTCTTGCAAGCTCTCTGAGCCGATGTTCCTGTAACTCTGGGGGTTGGAACCCTGAGGCTTTATAAGGAACTCACAAGGTTCTCCCCTTCTAGGAAGAACATAGCTTTTACATTAAAGAGTGGGCCTCAAATCTTAAAAGCGTTGTTAGGTTTTCCCCTCAAATACACCCACACCATCAAGAAGCATTTGGACAATGCTCTCAGGCACATGGTGTGATGTGTGGGGTTGTCCAGTACAGGGCCAGGAGCTGGATTTTGATGATCCTTGTAGGTCCCTTCCAGCTCAGGATATTCTATAATTCTATGATATTTATCCTTCACATTTATGGTGTTGTCATCCTCACATTAGGACCAGGTTTGTAATCTTGTATCTAATCCTTGTAAGTGGGGGTGCAACAAGAAACAACAGCTGCTGACCGCTGTAACTTGACAGCCCCAAAGAAAAGGGAAGATAAAAAGAGATGGGGAGTGAATCTCAGCCTAATTTCTCTAAATTCAGCATCCCTCCAAAATATTTGAGCATAGCCAATTACGTAAAACCTCTGATGTAAATGGGTAATGAAAAAAATAGCTTAGAAGTAAAAAAATGAGCTGAGTGTGCAACAAGGTCCTTATCAGGCCTCCTGGATAGATGAACAGGGCAACAGATATCTTTGGCCTTTCCCCTTTGGCAAGAGTGTTATGTGTTATCATGCAGTATATTCTTAGAAAAGCCTCTGCCATACCTTCCTGAAGAATTCATTTCCCGCAAGCCTCCCCCTTTTCAGTTTGAGAGCTGTGGGTTTGTACAAAGCGTCACTGTAAAATAGGTCTACCACAGCCAAATGTCACTTGACATGCTACATTCTCAGAACCAGCAATACCGTGCCCTCGGCAGGAATGATGAAATATCGAGCGTAACTATGAAACGCGTGTGAGCCAGCCGAGTCTTTCCTTTCGAATCCTCCTCAGCACCAGTGGTCTCTGCTTCAGTGCAGAGCGGCTGTGTGGCTGGATGCCTCCCTCAGGTGTCCTCCAGAAGGGAATGTGCTCCCTGCTTCTTTTACTCAGTGCTGCTCACAGTTGTGCTGGGCAGACCAGAGCTGAAAGCCCAGTGCCCTTCTGCAGGTCACAGACCATTCGCACTGGGGGCCAGTCACAGAGATCTGCATGGCCCCAGACAAGGCCCACAAGGCATATCATGGCAGGTGCTGCGAGAGATAGGGAAAAGGCACTATCAGTATCATGGGGGTCCAGGCCAAAGCTTGAACAAATCCAATATGTCAAGTTCGTTTCTCACTGTGCAGTCAATACACCATTCTCCCGTCAGCAGGTGAGGCATGCAGAGTGTAGCATCCTGGCAGGTGTTCTGGTGGGAACACCACAAAGGACAACAATAGCGGCTTTGTTCCTCAGCCAGTCTTGTGCACACCCCAATTCTCTTGCCAGGGAACATTTCGTCATTGCTCAGTGTTGGTGTCTTCATAATTTACAAGGCTGAAGGAGTGTCACTGCGTGAGGATGTGAGGTGAAAAGCCCGAAGTTTATCAGTAATTTGGGAGCTCATGGGAAATGTATGGAATATTTCCTGCTGTCCTAGGAAGGAGTCATACTTTGTCTTGCAGAGTCTTAGACTGGGAAGCAGAAGTGTAAATCTGGAATAGTTGACTAGATTGAGTAAAACTTACTCCTGGGGTTTGTACTATTGGTACTTTTGATACTTTTTTATCAACTGAGACAAGTGAGCACTATGGAATGAACAGAGTTGTGAGAACTGTGGTAAACCTTCTGGAGCCTCCAGTTACCTCATTTGGCCTTCATATAAAGAATAAGCAAACAGACCCCTGACCTCTTTTCTCTCCTCTCCACATCCCCTCATGTGGGAACTGTCCAAGCCAGTCCTGGGAGACCTCTGGTACTCAGCACTGAATGTCACTGCTTTCCAGAACATTTGTTACTTTCGGAAATGCATCAAATTCCTCTGGACCCTGGGGAAAGGCTGAGTGGAATCTCAGCTGAAGAGGCACCTCCCAGCTCCTTTTCCCATATGCAGTTTCCCTCGGCTCAGCTCACAAAGCGCCCGTGTTTAAGAGAGGACTGCAGCCTCTTGTGTGCAGCAGCCCATCAGAGTAGGTGCTTTTCCGAAAGGGACACAAAGCTTTCCTTCCAGCTTCCTAGCTTAGCCTTCTTCTGCTTGCAGTAGAGCAGTTGGATGCATGGGCCAAAACCGAAGCAAGGCACATCCCAGAATATGTGGGGTGCTGGTGGCTAGCTCCCTGTGGGCCTGTAAAGGCAGGAGAATTTTGATCCACGTGGATCAGCAGGCGGAGAAACACTGCTCCTTGAGATACGAGGCACTGCCCCTTTCCTAGCTGCCCTCCTGTCCCCAAGTGCTTGCGGCAGAAGGGCTGGGAATCAATGTGAATCTGAAGAGACCCAGAATGAGCCCTCGGCTGCGCGGGGGGGACGGCGCGTACCGGCGGTTGGCAGTCTCTTGGCGCAGAGCAGCAGCTCACGGCTCTCTGCAGAGGTCCCGGCGAGGGCACGGCAGCGGGGGACCCGCAGGGGCTCGGGGCTGCCGGGCCGCGCCGAGAGCANGGGGCGGCGCGGAGCGCGCCTGTGTGCCGCGAGAACGGGAGTGCGCGGGGCTCGGCGTGTGCGAGCTCTGGGGCAGCGCGTTCCTCAGCCTCTCGTCGCTAACTGCCACCGCAGCACGGCAACAGGAGATGACAGTGAGAATGCAGCTTTCTGTAAATTGTGGATGCTGTTGAAGTCCACTGCTATTCCATCAGCACGCCCACAAGTAGACCTACAGCAAATAGGAGTGTACCTAATCCACGTTTTTTTTATTTAATATTCATGACCCAAAAGCTCCTGTGCAAGAATGAAGTTGTTTTGTTTTCTTTTACCCCAGGAACAGCAGCAATGTGCTGTACGAACGCTGCAAGTTTAAAGCCAGGGAAATGGTTTGCAGAATTTTTAAATATCATTTCAGCCATTTAAAATCACTACCTCGCGCACTTGTATCACTTACACTTAGTAAAGCAATTGAATCTCCGAGTGTTGGGCACACAGTGATCTATTTAATACTATGATTGTTGCCATTTTATTCTGAAGGCAGTAAAGGCATAGTTGTGCATTACATTTCAGGATCATATTCTGTATTTTCTCATTTCCTCCTTTAGTATTAGATGCTCCTTTTAATTCTTGATTCATTTCTTTCCTTCTCGGTTTTTCTTATTTATCTCCTTCTAGCTCAAAGACTGCCCTTGTGTTCAAGGGGAAAAGCCGAATTTCCATGCATCCAAGTAAAAATTGAACGGGCAAATAGACTTGTTGCTTGTGCTTTTCCCACTGTGACATGTAACTACTTCAGGCAACACCTCAGGCCCATTTGGGTGTTGTAGCTCTTAGAGGTGGCTGGGCTTGGATGAACAGTGTACTCCCATCCCCCAAATGACCATGTGAGAGTTGCTGCATCACTGGCATGGTTAGCTGAGCAGCCATAGTACAGACACATTTTGTGAGGCCACTTGAGCTAAGTAGCTCTTAGGCAGCTGTCTGCTTCTGTCAAGCTCTGCACACTGTAAAGCCTTTTAATACTTTTTCCCTTAGCAAGCACTCAAGCCCAGAGTTTTTCTTCTTAAATTCCTTTAACTGTTTCAAAGAATAAAGAAGTCTGCAGATGAAGGATTTCTCTTCTAATCTGAATTTTCTGCACCAGCCTGAGCAGTCTTGCTTGGAGAAGCAGCAAGTAGTTTTCTACCCACCTGTGAGCGAACACCTGCTCTGCTGCAGACGGATGTCAGCAGTGATAGCTTGCTGCTCCCTGCCCAGATCACTTTTCTTTTCCAGCTGATGTTCTGGACTAGGGCAATGATATCATTGTCTTAGGATTTCCGGCAGAGTACCCAGTTCAAACTGAAGATGAACCAAACAGAAGGTAGAGTGGAGCGCAAGAGCTGGGAAGATTTTTTTCTGAGAACTTCCTCATAAAGGCTGCTAGCCAGTGCAGATGTCTGCATTTAAGGTAGCTCTCCAAAGCCCCTTCAAATCAGCAGAGAGAAGTCCTCTGTTTATTGATGTTAGATGTTAGATGAGATGAAGCTGGTTTCTTTAGGCTCTCTCATAGGCCGTGAATGGACTCACTGTAGTGCCAAGTATAGATCTACATAAAATTATTAAAATGAGCGAAATACAGTCATTTTAATCTGTGGTCTGGCAACTTGCAGTCATGCCATTTTTGTGAATGACAAAACAACTAGGAAAATGAGAAAATGTGTCTCTGTATCATCCTGATGAGAAACAGGATCAACCTGATAGGAATGAAAGAATTGAGTGCAGAGAAGATCACAGAATCACGGAGTAGTTTGGATTGGAGGGGACCTTGAAAGATCTCTAGTCCAACCCTCATGCAATGAGCAGTTAGATGTTCAACTAGAACAAGTTGCCCAGAGCCCTCTCCAACCTGACCTTGGATGTTTCCAGAGCTGGGACATCTCCTCCCTCTCCGGACAGCCTGTTCCACTGCTTCACCACCTTCATTGTCAAAAATTTATTCCTTATATATATAGTCTAAATCTACCTTCATTTAGTTTGAAACTATTGCCTCTTGTCCTCTTGCATCAGACCCTCCTAAAATGTTTGTCCCCATCTTTCTCATAGGGCCCCTTTAAGTATTGCAAGGCTGCAATAAGGTCTCCCTGGAGCCTGCGCTTCTCCAGGCTCTCATGAGAACAACCCCAGCTCTCTCACCCTGTCCTCACAGGAGAGGTGTTCATCCTTCTGATCATTTTTGTTGCCCTCCTGTGGATGTTCTCCACCAGGTCCACGCCTTTCCTGTGTCGAGGACACAGTACTCCAGGTGGGGCCCCATAAGAGCAAAGTAGAGGGGTAGAATCCCCTCCCTTACTCTGCTGGTTTCACTGCTTTGGATGCAGCCCAGGACACAATTGGCTTTCTGGGCTGGGAGCANGCGCTTCTCCAGGCTCTCATGAGAACAACCCCAGCTCTCTCACCCTGTCCTCACAGGAGAGGTGTTCATCCTTCTGATCATTTTTGTTGCCCTCCTGTGGATGTTCTCCACCAGGTCCACGCCTTTCCTGTGTCGAGGACACAGTACTCCAGGTGGGGCCCCATAAGAGCAAAGTAGAGGGGTAGAATCCCCTCCCTTACTCTGCTGGTTTCACTGCTTTGGATGCAGCCCAGGACACAATTGGCTTTCTGGGCTGGGAGCACATGGTGCTGGCTCATGTCCAGCCTCTCATCCAGAAGCACCCCCAAGTCCTTCTCAGCAGGGCTGCTCTCAGTCTGTTCATGCCCCAACCTGGATTAGCACTGGGGGTTGCCCTGACCCAGGTACAGCACCTTGCACTTGATCTTATTAAACCTTATGAGATTCCCATGGGCCCACATCTCAAGATTGTCCACGTCTCTCTGGATGGCATCCCATCCATCAGGTGTGCCTACAGGGCTACTCAGCTTGGTGGTGTCTGCAAACTTGCTGAGGGTGCACCCGATTGCACTGTCTGTTATAACTGATGAAGATATGCAACGGTACAGGTCCCAGCACAGACCTGAGGGACACCACTTGTCATGATGTCCATCTGAATATTGAGCCATTGATCTCTACCCTCTGGATACAACTGGCCGATGAATTCCTCATCCATTGATCAGTTCACCCACCAAATCCATCTCTCTCCAATTTAGAGAGAAAGGTGCTGGGGGACTGTGTCAAAGGCCTTAGAGAAGTTCAGACAGATGACATCTGTAGCTCTTCCCTTGTCCCCTGATGTAGTCACTCCATCATAGAAGGACACTAGGTTGTCTGGGTTGATCTTCCCATGCACTGAGATGAGTTTGACAGCTCAGTAGTTCCCATTGTCCTGTTTTCCACGCTTCTTAAAAATGGGTGCAGTATTTCTCTTTTTGCAGTCACCTGAGACTTCACTTGACTGCCATGTCTTTTCAAATATTACAGAGAATGACTTGTCAACTACATCAGCCAATTCCCTGGGGACTCTGGGATGCATCTCATCAGGTGCCATAAATAGTCACAAATGTGGTCTTCTCTTNGTGCCATAAATGGTCACAAATGTGGTCTTCTCTTACAGTGGGAGGCACTTTGCTCCCCCAGTCTGCCTGCCATGCAGTCCACCCACTCAAGAGATGTGGGAAGAGAGGTTTCCACTGGACACTGAGGCAGAAAAAAATTTTGAATACCTCAGCCTTATCCTTTGTTACCAGTTTTCCAGGGGGCAATAAGCACTTTCTTTGACATTCATTGGGATTTGGCATCAAATCAGTGCTGAACTATTTCTAAGGCAAATTATTAATGAATGCAAAGTGCCCAGATATAGAGTACAGGTATTACATTTATATTATGTGAGGAAATTAGTATAATGAAATTGAGAAACAAAATTTTATGAAATGCTCCTTCACTGAGGACCATTTCCCTATTTTCTTTTTTATTCCATGTCAAATTTTCCAAATCTTCCACCAGGGTGTTACTTTATTGTGCACCAGAGGAGGGAGATACATATCCACAAACCTTCTGAGAAATACATTTACAGGAAATAAACAAACAAGCAAATCTTTCTGCACCACTCTCTGTGTGAAGAGATTTCAGTCTCACACTTGTTAAATAGCTTAGTTAGGGATTAAGTTAGTGCTAGCTGCTGAAAAAGTAGTGAGCTACATAGCAATCATCACATGGTCTTCAGGTGCTGCAATGCATGAGTGTTATCTGTGGGAATCAGAGCCCACTGAGTGTCATACACAAATGACAATCAATGCTGTTCTAAGAAGTCCATCTTTTTAATTGCTCTGCTGGCAGATGGATTCTGCACAGTCTCATTTTCTCACTGCAGGCTGCCTTTGTTTTTTCTCACTTCCTAATCAGATAATTCAGTATGGTTTGTAAGCACATCACTCTGCAGAGGCATATACACCACT
>WAAG01074451.1:21195-54897 GCA_013390105.1 Tichodroma muraria
TTCTGAAGTTATCACTGTCATTTGTACTACAACATGAAGACCTTGACCAAGACTTGGAGTCCCAGGCACTCACTGTACAAAAATGTAGTCACCAGTAAAAACAGCTTGCAGTCACAGTAAGGAAGATACATAAAAAGTGCCAATTAAAACTCAGAGGCAGTGCTGACAACCAAGTTCACCTATCTGCTTCTCTGTGTCATCTTTATATTATGCTGCTGCTGCCAAATCTTTCTGATGACCTCAGCACAGGTTATCATGGCCAGCAAGTCGTTGAATTGTAGGGACAGCAGCTACCCAGAGCTACAGGGCATCTGCAGGAACAGATGAAAGAATAGACTTCAGTCATTATTCTTGCTGTACATGAACTCACTTGTGATGTGCACAAGAATAAATTGTAGACTAATTTATCCTTTGCATGCAAAGCAAGTTCCACAGTTTGAAGAGGGAATGTATGCCAAGGATGCTTTTCAATACCCTGGCAATCTTCTTGAAGAATAAAAAATGTGAGTCAGTCTGAAGCTCCTGCTCCCAAGTCAGTCTCATCACCTTCACTTGCCTTCTTGCTGTGTAATGTCGTATATTCTCAATCTTTCCTGAAGAGCAGTGGGACTGATGACCTTCACAAGGGTCCATCTGGTGGCACAGACAAATTCTGACACAGATCTTTGACTTTCTGCTGCCTTCAGTTTGCCATACTCTATTATCACAGTGTATGCCCATGCTGCTTTACTACTTCCACAACAGCAGCCATTCCTTTTTACATGGAAACCTGTTTCCCAACCTTGTCATCTGGTAACCAAAGGTTGTCATCCTCTGTCCATAGTGCTAAGGGGCAACTTGAGTTATGGAAAGCCTGTGAGAGATGGTCAACTCCGTGATCATAGGAGAACTCATTACAAAAAAGTCCCAATCCCAAAGCTTTACAAGTGATGAAATTATTATCCCCTCTAGTTCCTGGGGAGCAGTGAGTCCCCCACAAGCTGCATTAGTAGCCATGGTGGGTGCAGTGGGTAGAGCTTACAAGCAGTGTGAAGAATGTCACAGTTGTGCTTTCTGTCCTCACAACTGCTGAGTTTCATACATTGTGCATAAGCCCCATACCTCTGCTTCCCCCTTCACTTTCGTTTTCCATTTCTCATCTCCTCAAACAAGGACTGGCACGTAACTCCTGTGTGTGTCACATGTATATTTTATATATGTCACAACTCCAACATCTGGTCCATCCTAGTGCCAGCCCAATTGCTTTGCAGATGATACCCTAGCGGAGATGAAACGCGGAGCCAGGCAGGATGAGCCAGCTGGCTTCAGCTGGGAGAGGAGGGACATTAGAGTGCAAGCCAGTTTCACAGTGATGATGAGTCACCCAGGTAGGTACAGTAACTACAGTGGTGGCCCTTCCAACAGCCACAACATCCTTTGCACTGTCTCTTGGTTTCCTGTTGCCAGCGCAAAATCAGTTTGCCTTTAGCAAGTAAAACCCCTTTGTTTCTCTGTGTTTTCCCACTGTCTTGGATCCCTTAGAGTTCTACTGTCTTTGCAATCTATGTGCGTAGGAAATGCTAAACTTGGAGAGATCACAGCATGAACTCAATCCTAAAGGATCTGAAAGTGCTACTCAGCTGCTAGTGCTCATGTCATTCAACAGAGGCAGCACTGAATTGATTGGTCCCTCAAATTTCACAGATTGTTGGTTCTGATATTTTTCTTCTGCTCTTCTGTAGTCAAAAGTGCTAAACATAAGTTTGTTGACCCAGATTGCAACCCGGCATTTACATGAGGAAAGAAGACACTCCCACACCAAGTTGCATAGATGTGCAACTTCCTCACACATCTAATGATACATCAACTGGATTCCTTCCCTCAGTAAATGGACACAAGAACTTGTTGTTTGCAAGAACAAGGAGTTAATCTTTATTGACCAAGCATTCATTATGGCAGCTATCGAGAACAAGTGAGTTTAATTTTTACGAAGAAGTCTCTTTAGTGGGGAAGGTGAATGTCATATTTTGCACTTGGGCAAGAAGGGTTAGTCAAGACCTTGGTTTTCCTGGGCTATAGCTGGGGCACAAGAAGAGTGCAACACGCACTTTTGACAATTAGAATAGCTGTAGCAAAGCCACAGGGAACCCACTCTCTGATCTGCAGTCAAAAGGGATGGTTATCAGTGTTGTCAGTGGGCTTAGTGATAAAAGTCTTATGAATATATCTCAGGTCCAGGGCTAGAGCAAATTAAAGCAAATTTGGAGCTGTAAGAAATTCTTACTTCTAAATACAGGTAGTCTGAATTTATAATTTTTCTGATACTCCTTTTATCTCAGTGGCTGGTAGGTTGACCCAGACAAGTCAGCACACAGCCAAGTCAAACATTATTAATCTGGAGATACTTTAGATGCAGTGAACATTCTGTGCTTGATGTGCAATCCAAGGCGTATTGGGTTTTTTTATTTTATATTTATATATATACATAATAATGGAGAGGAAAGACCAAAGCTTGCATCTGTGTTTTTACAGTTGTTTACATGTCCATACATGTAGTATCCTTCAGTATCCAATGTAGGAGATGCCTTTGCTTTAAATCTCTTTTTAAAGTAATGATTTCTGTGCCATGTATGCAGTAAGCAGTGTTTAATTGTGGGCAGAGGTTCATTCTGTCACAGGCATAAACATGCAAGGACAGAAAAACCACATCTTCTACATTTATGCTAACACTTGTGTCATGAACCCAGGGCCTCCAGTTTCTGCTGGCATCCATCAACAGACCTAACAAAATGTTATTCTGTAAATTGATTGTGCAGCAGATAGCTTTTCTTGTTGCAAATCTCCATAGTTCAACAGACCGGAGTAGGGGGGAGGGAAAATCAAACTCCATGCCCTGGGAGACAGGCTATCTTAGTGATTTACAAATGACCTCAGTGATTGAAGTCATTCTGGGTGCTTAATATTGCTCAAGTCTCTCTGTCTCACTCTCTCTTGGACTCTCTCTCAGCATAATAAAGCTAGGAAATCCAGGAGACTAAATTCAGTGCTGCAGATTAGTGACAGGAAGGAAACTGGATATGCATGAATTAAACAAGACCATTTGCCTTTTTGGATCTGCAGATGTTTTTCTCTCAGAAATGCAACCTCTTTTTTTTTTGCAGGTGACACCCACACATCTCCTTCACTTACTGGCAATGATAAAAAAGGAGATAAACAACTGGAGCTCATACAGTTAGGCTTAATCTTTGTATGTCATCATCGCCAAGCAAAGCCACAGCAGTAGGAAAATAGAGCTGCTTTCTGCTGCTTGTTTCTAACTGACATTTCTTCACCAGGTTGTTCATGTAGCCTGTGGACTCTTTGAACTCCAGTTTGTGCCTGCAGTCTTTTACAGCATGTGAGCACTGCCATGCTGTGACTGGACTGAGCTGCAGTCCATACATACTCTGCCTACATCCCAGTCTTCATTTTGCCTCTGCCTCAGCGGTTTTGAAATCAGATTGCAGAACTACAACATAAATACCTTAATAAAAATTAAAAAAAAAAAATTAAAAAAGGGACAACAAAGGAAAACTGATTTTTAAAACCTCATAATGCAGGTTAAATGTAGTATTTGTAAGTAAGCAATCATTTAGTATAGAAAAAAGGCAAAAATAAGGGTATCTTAAAATCTCTTTTGCATATATATGGTTATTTTGACTTAAAGGTCCTGAAATAATCACTTCATCCTTCCAAGAGCTGCTTTTACTGGAGGAAATCCACTACAGCTGCAGTTCAAACTAATGCATTTCTCTAGCTGCTGGAGGAAAGCTCTGGAGTTGCTTAACTTCAGTTTTCCTGCAGACAGCCATTCATCCATCCTACCTTTCCAGCCAGTTTGCTTGTCCATTGCCCTTTGAATATAATTTGTGCTTCCATCTCAAGAGTTTCTTAGGAGTCGACTCCTGTGCACCCAAGTCCACACACGGGACCTAACATGGCCTTCACCATCAATGCAGCTTATGTCTCAATGATGCAGAGCAGCCAAACAGTAAAAAGTACTTCTTGAGGCAAGAAGGACCCAGGAGTTTTTAAGAGTTATTTCTAGTGTATGGCTAGGGAGAGGGAAAAGTCTGAGTTGTGTAGTACGTCCTGCAGCTGGTTTGTTCATTTCCATTCCCTGAGGGACTGTTGCAGCATTTCACTGAAGAGGTTTCAGAGTGATTTCGCCTTTAACCCCTTCTGCTTCTCGCATCCTTACTGGTGAATTGCTCCCTTACGGGGCTGGACTTGAAAGTAGTGTCAACTGTGTGTGTCTGCAGGAGGGAGAGAGGTTATTCCCCCGCTGTCCAATTTTGTATGTTCATAGTCTCGTATTTTTTTGTTGCTGTTAAGATTAAACATTGGCATTACTTCAACAATCAGCTAATGAGAAAGAGCTACAAGGAGCAGATAATGCTCCCAAAGGCGTCATTCCACCCGGACGCCAGCCTCTGTCCCAAAGTATCAGGAGCTGATGAGCTATGCAAACAGAGAAACTATTTCCTTTCTGCAGCCAGTTTTGATTTGTCTGGGGAAGGTTGAGAAGCCCAGGAAGAAATGTGAGCAATCTACTTAATCATTTTCATGAGGAAAAAAAATAAATCAGCTCTCATCTTGACCACTGGTGTTCGAAGATTAAAGCAGCCCAAGGGCTGTCACAGGCAGCGAGCATAGCAGAAAAATTAGTTCGTTTTGACTCACGACAGAGCGATCTAATTTAATGGGGCACTGACGAGGCTGTCGGGCACTAATTTAGCTATTATCTAAGCTAGCCTGATTGCTAGTTGTGCCCTGCTGCAGCCCTCCATGTGAAGGGCTTGAGCTGCTCTCGGAATCTGGCGCCCGCTGAGCGCCGGCTCTGGCCCCTCCCGGAGCCTTCCCGCAGCGCTGCGAGGCAGCGGGGCCGGCCCCGCTCAGCGTGGGCTCGGCTTAGCGGGGGGAAATGCGGTGTAGTTAAAGAGCCACTCCGGTCACCCAAGGAGGCAGAAGGGAGGCTGGGTAGGAAAGCTTCCTTCTGGCATTTCCTGCCTTTGATTTCTTAATTTCGCAACCTGATCTCTTGTCTTTTAAGGTACTTTAGTATATAACTTCTTAAGCTTCTTTATTTTAGAGGAAAAGGATATTATAAAAAGGTATTTGATCCTCCTACCAGATTCAAACCACTACGTTAATTTCCACAGAACTGTTACTAATTGCTTGCTTGCATCTTTGATTTCACTGTTTAGGTAGTAATCTTTCCTGTCTGAAAAACTAGATTTGTTCCAACCCATGAAAACATTTAAATCAGTCCAGAATAGTTCACTTGAAGGAATAAGAAGACAATAAAGGAAAAGGAATGATGTAGCCACATAATGATACAATGGTTATGAAAACTGTGGCATTTGAAAATTCCTCATAATTTCAACATTCAGATGAATGAAACTGGAGAGCTCCTGGTAAGTTTATGTGACCTAAAGTTATATTTAATTTTTAGTAAAACAGCACCACCACCAACAACAATAACAACAACAGCAGGAGGGGCAGGAAATAAGAACCAGTACCTTGATCCTGAAGATCGGCTAAGAAAAAGAAAAAAGCAAACAAACAAAAAGCCCGCCATGGATTTGAGATCATTTAACTTGTTGTTTCTTTGCAAATGGGTTAATATGAAATTGGAAGCCTTCTAATACTTTGTCAGCCAAATTGGCCACATCACACTATCTGCATACCCTTGAGACTGGACTAGTAACATACTGTAATGTGATGCTCTAACAAAAGCACCTAATTGTGAAGAACAGTCCATTTGCACTAAGGCAGCTAGTTTCCCTCTCACAGCCACTTAAAGACTTGGGCTACAAATTACTGCCTAGTACTGTTTTCAGCCTTTCCCAGTCTTTACCAAACCTTAACAAAGCTGATCCTGTTCTCATCACCCTAGCCTGTTTTCTGGTTAGTATGGGTGACTAACAAAATTATGTCTTGGCCTGTGATTCATCTTGCATAACACATTTTCCAGTCACACAGCAAAAGCCTTGCTGAAAGTGGAAAGATTTGATCTTTAGAACTGAAGCCTTTGCCTGTGTGCTCTTAAAACTCAAGCTTTTTGTACCATGTTTTTATTAGTCAAATATACCATCAGTAGCCAAAGTTGCTTTGCTGTCAGAGCATGTCTGCAGGCATAATGAACTTGGAAATAGCCAAAAGCCTGCTATACACAGGAAATGAAATGTACAGAAATTAAATGTGCTGTGGGAAGCATGTGGTGTGTGGGATCCTCACGTGGTTGTTTGGCACAACTGAAAATCTGAAGATGATGGGAAAAGTCAAAGGGATGAAAGACCCCCAAATCCTTCAAAGAGAAAACGTACCTATCCAATCACCACATGGCTTCAATCTCCTATGGCAACTCCCTACCCCAAGCTGAGAAGAATGTGGCATACAAGACAGTCTTTGTGAAGCAAGTAACCAGTCAGGCAGGAGTACGTGCGGAAGACTGCACAATTGTGTTAGAGATTAACAAATAGGATGGGTTCCTGAACTGCTGAGTCTGGAATAGAAATGAAAGGGAAAAGATGGTGCACAAAGAAGGAAGATATGATGTTTTTTGGAAGAGATGCAAGCTTCACATTTATAGCTACAGAAGAAATAAGAGGCATTTTGGAAAAAATGTTATACAGGATGATGATACTGGAATTTGGAATATTCAGACTAGAAGGAACGTCCAAGACTTTTGGCTTTAGTAAGCCTTTAGTAAGCCTGACCACCCCAATGGGGAAGGTTCAAGACCCTGCAGAGATAACACAGGCTACCTCCTTGTCATTTGTCTCCTAGAGCTTTGGTTCCTGGAAGCAAAGAAGAGCCACGCTGTTGTATTGTGCTGTGCTGGAGACGTGCAGAACAGGAATCAGCATGCAGGGGGCTGGAGCTGCACAACCCTTGGTTGACCCCTTGCAACATATGTTGATTGCTGTTCAGATGTGATCACTGCAGATCAGATGTTCATTTGATACTGAAACCCAAAAGTGGGGGAAAGGAGGATGAAAAATTAAATCACTCTTTGGCAGGATTATAATTGCATTTGAATTAAAACCTATGTGTAAGGCAGAAAACCCTGCTGATTTACCTCTGCCCTCCATGAGGGAGAGTTTCCAAGTTCAGAGCTGCAGCAGAGGGAGGTTTCTTTTTACATCACCCCATAAAGAGCATATAGACCCCAAAGGCAGAGCCAGGGAGGGACAGGACTGTCCTGGCATGTTATGCATTGCCTAAAACCAGATGGAATAAATTAGGATTGCTGTTTGTCGAATATGCTAATCCACATATGCAGACTCCAGGCTTAACTGGCTTGCTTCTCTGAAAACACTTTATTTTAGTCCTGTACAGTGCTGGATAAAAGGAATTTACTGGTATCCCACCTCCAAGAGCCTGTAATTCATGTCCCTATAGAGCTTTAATATAATAGCAATATCCATTTTAACACACTGCTAGGGCTTCTCAAGTCCTGATTCTCCTCATTTTTTCATTTTACATTTAGGATATTTTCCTGTATCTCCCTTCCTTTTTGGTCAGTTCAGTGAGTTAATACTTGTTGCAGATGTTCCAGGACATTCCAGTATCATGTCCTGGGAGCTACCAGTATGTTTTAAATATGGAAAGTACAAAAGTGTTAGGGGAAGGAAAGCAAATTATACCAATATTTGCTTTAGAAAGTAACACTTTCCTCTGACTAGCCTCAGGCCTAATATATTCCTTCAAAATTTAATTTACTGTATCTATTTAATAATTTCAAAAGGAGATTGCAAAAAATATAATAAAACTCTAGGGAATATAGATGCAATGAAACAGATGCATCTATACCTAAATATGTATATATGCAGTTTATGCAAATAACATTTATTCTGTTTCATGGGTTTGATACACATTTGCCATCTCACCTTATACTTGCACTAGAAGTTGTGATTTTCCACAGCACATTGTGATCATACATGTTATTGTGTCACACAGAGACAGACTGGAGCTTAGTGAGACAATGCCATAGGCTGACAGAGCTGTGCTCAGCCTGCTGCTCTCTGCACAGGATCCCGGCACAGGATCATTCACATCTCCCCTCCAAGTGAGGAGGGAGGTGGCAAGGCATTAGCATCCCGCTGTCAGGGCCAGGTGGGGACCATGCAGCAATGCCCGTGTGTCCTGCCTGGCTCCCTCCCCTCTGCTCTGTGCACGTGCTCCTTGCTGCCTCAGCTGCAGTACAAACGTGCAGTGAGGGCTCTTCAGGAAAATAGAGTAAAAATTGTATGTGGAAAAATGTCAGACTTGGAGTGTTTGTGCATGTGGTGAGGGGAAAGAAGAAATAAATAAGACTTTGTTTTGAAGTTCTTTGGTTCAATCATAAGCTTTTGAGTTTGCTGAACTGAACCAGACCAAGGCTTTCAGGGCCTGCTGGGTCCATGACTGTCTTCTCATGCTGAAGGCTCAGCAGTGCTTCTTGGGTGTTGCTTACCATTGCCATCTGGGCTCTGCTGTCCCTGGCTGGGGCAGGGAGCACCTCACTGCTGCTCAGAGGTGGCACAACACCTTCCAGGAACATGGTTCATGGTGATACAAGACTCAGAGTGCAAGGTTTGGGGCCCAGTCAGGAAACTCAAATTGAACTTCCAATTTTGAAGTGTCAAAGCTGTTTTCTTGGCTTAAGATGTCAAAGTAGATTGTTGTCATGCTTCCACATCTCCACTTTTGTCCTGTCTCCTCAAAGAAAGAATCTTATCCCAGTTTGAAGGAAATTAAATGTTGTACAATCCAAATTTTATTTCAAAGTGGGAATGTGGGGGATTTTTCTTCTAATTTTTTATTCAGTAGTCTTTATAAAATAAACATTGTCTCCTCAGTATGAAAAGGGATTTTATGCAAAGGCAACCCCAATCACAATTTAGGATGTTATTGTAAATATACTAAATTGAAAGAATGGATTATGTTTTACTAAAGATTTTCCAACCAAAGTTCAACTCTGGCGTGGAGCAGCCCTGAAGAACATCTTTAGAGGGAAAAGTAATTTCCAGATAACACAAAGTTCCTCAAAGTGCCCAGAGAAGATCCTGCAGATGTCTGAGAACTTGCTGGTCCAATTTACAATGCTGGGAATGAAGAATCCTCTCACACCCCAAAAACCGGACACTTATGGGAAAAAATATTCAAGTGGTCTTTAGCTGCTCATAAGTGGACCCAGATTTTTGAAAAAACTCTGGTGCAACATAGGTGCCAGAAGATGTGCATGAATTTTCAGGACTCAGGAGAATACCTTCAGAATTCTCAAATTCAAAAATAAAAATCTTCTCAAAATCTGAGCTCTCTGTCTTCTAATGCTTCATATATGACTTTGCATTCCCCTGACGAAGAAGGCAAACAAAAAAGAAATGGGGTTGTTCATGATGAAAACAGATCTTTCTTCCTCTCCCAGTTTCTTGATTTTGTCCTTCAGGTTGCTTGCTTTTTCAGTCTGTGGAGTTGCTTGCTCATGACTGCAGATGTTCTTATGAACATTTACAAAGTGTCCAGTATAAGGACTCACATGTTGAAGGTTTACTAGTTTTCTATCATCTTAATTTGTCCTGACAGATCATTTGTTCCATAGCCTAATAGCTTGGATGCCTTCTGACTGACCTTTTCCTCTTTCTTTAAAGCATGTGTTTTGAACTTCAAACTGTGTCCTGGTCTTGTAGAGAAAAAAAGATAATTTTTTTACATTTTGCCAGGTTTTACAGCAACAATCTGAGGATTACACATACAGGGAAGGAAATTAAGGTTTAAATCAAAGGCAGTAGTTATTGGAAAAGATCAGTTCTGCTTCTTCCAACAGTTGAGCAAAAACACAAGCGTTAGCAAGAAACCAGCTCTGAGGTCTGATGCCATCCTTCCATCTTATCCACTGACAACCCTCAACACAAACTGGGCCTCATTTTCAGCCATTATGGAGAAAAATTCTTTCTTTTACTTCCCNTGGTTTGTTGGTCTGGATTTTCTTTTAGTAGATCAAAGTTTAGTTAATACTTGCTATGGTGTAGGTGTCCGTGGTCGATAGCAACAAATACAATGAGACAACGAGTTTGTCCTTCCGTGCCCCAGAGCCGGTGAGTGCCGGAAGCACAGGAGGCTCCTGGTGGCATCAGGGCTGCCAGGACCGATAGGCGGTGTAGTCTCGTGTTGGTGCATAGGATGGGTAACCCTTGTTCTTCTGGTATGGTGGGTGCCGGGGAGTCATGTTCATGTAGTCGCTCTGATGGTATATATTCTTTTTGGATTTTTGCTGTGGGAAAAAGGTGAAGACAACTGTGAAATCTCTCATGTTAACTGCTGACAGTTCTGGTCCTAGGTCCTTGTTCAGGGAAGCAGGCGTATTTGTGAGGCAGCTTCAGGTTTAAATACATTTACAAAAGAATTAGAACACACGTTCTCATCAAATAATCTATGGAATTTGCCCAACCTGAAAGTAAGTCTCCAGCTTATCTGGTGAGAGATTTACAGTGTTAGTTCTTCAGGTAAAGGAATGCTACACACCAAGGATACAAACTGATGCCTCTCACCGTCATCTTGCCTCTCATCTGCGGAATGATTCAGCAGAAACGACAGAGTTTGAGCTGTGAAGGCTGTCCTCATTTATTAGGAGGTAAAGAGAAATTAGTTTAACTCAAACAGAGTGAGAGCATTAAAAATCAGCCCAGACAGTACTTTTCCTACCATTTACAACAGTAAGACACAATGCATATGCTGTTCTGAACCTTCCTTCAAGAAGTGAAAGAATCAGAGCTGATATTAATCTTTTATGTCTCCTTATCTGGGCCTCAAAATTCTTATTTTCACTGTTGGATTCCTGCTTATAATGCCCCTGTGAGACAAGGGAAGCATTGGCTTTTTCAGAAATAACAGTAGCAGAAGACAGGTGAAATAATTTGCCTAAAATCACAGAGAAAATATATGGCTACAGCAGCATTTCAGCCTCTGAGTGCTGCAGGCTGTGCACAAGGGTGGTGTTTTTTACATAGCTTAAGGCTTTATTGTTCAGGGGTAAGTAAAGTGCTTCCACGCTTTTTCCTTAATACTGATCATACCCTCTTCTGTAACCTCCTTCTTAGTGAAATTTCCTTGCCATGTACAGAAATAGTTGCATATGCTGCAGTATTCATGCATATGATGCTGTGGAATTGGAGGAAGTTTGCATTAGAAAATCTTTGGCTGAATTATGTTTTATGTGCAGATTGGGGCAGTTATTATGAAATATTTTAAGCTTTTTAATAGTAATGCTATATACATGCGAAGTGTTGAATGTAAGTTACATACTGCTTAAGCCGTGTAATGCAGTCAATGCATGTAAAGCATTAGATAAAAAAGCTTTATCTCTTGTTGTTCATCTCCATAATATAGGATTTTTAATTCACCTAGGAGGTAGTTTTGCATGGGAGAAAGACATTTTGCTAGCATAAGTGATTGTTGGGCTGTTACAGGATCAAAAACTGCTACTTTTGCAATGGAAAGCAGTTTTCCTTCAGGGAAGGCAGAATTGTATGAAAACAGACAAATCTTTAGGTGTTTTCAGAACTGATCAGACTTGCCATGTCTGTCAAGTGCCACAATTAGGACCTTTTTTTACAATTCACAATGTCTTCTAGGCAGCTGTATTTATATTCAAGAACACTTTAAACACATCCACAATCAGAATACATATCTGAAGAATACTGCCAGCATTAATAACAGCAGGTAAAAACTGATGTAGCAAACAGCACACATGGCAATGCAGCCTTGTCACCCGTGCTGGGGGCAGACATGTTAGTGGCAAAGTGTGAAGCCATTAGGTAGCAAATGAATATAGCACAGAGAAAATGGTTCAGATTGTAAATGATGGATTTTAAGCTATAGCATCTCATCTGCGGCACAGCCACAGCAGCACAGCGCTGAAACACCAGCAGCTGCTCTTGTAATCCTCTCAGCTCTCCTCAGAGTCAGCCGCTACAAAAGGGCACAAAGAAGAACCACTTAACTGGCCTTTGCATTTTCCTGCGGCAGTGCCCCCTTTGATTGTTTCCCATTAGAAATAGCCACAGACTGAGAAAGTGTCCTTTTGTGAAACACTTAGCAGATCTCAAGCTTCAGCTAGCAGTGACAGTGGCTTTCTGTATACATGCAGCATTTAACCTGGCAGGGACTCTGGGCTCTTTATACAGGCTACCTCATAACTGTTCTGTTGAAAATTGCTATTTAACAACAAAGATTGAGGGGAAAGTCAGAGTGCAAGGAATTGAGTTCTCTGTGTTCAAGTCTTTCTCACATAGAGCAAGCAGTGTAAATTGTCTCTGGAGATCACAGTCCTAAGACTTGTCAAGGAAAATGTCCTTCTGCTGCCCCTGTATCACACCAGGATGAGAACGGGATGTGACTTGGGCCAGTCATCTCTCCAGAGAGATTAGAAAGCAAAAATTATGAACAGTAAGGCAGTCTCAGCTTTCTTACTGTTGATGTACAGACAAGGGACTACTGAGATCCAGGTGCTCCTATTCCCTTGTAGCCAAGCTGCCAGAAATAGTGCTTGCTCAAGGGAATCGCTGGATAGGCACAAGACATCGGTGCGGACAGTCCTGGGATGAGGGCTCCCTATAGATTGTTTTATTGTAAGTGAGCTCCTATCAGTATAGTCTGAAAGGGTTTTGCCAGAAATGCTTGTAGTTCTAGATTTCCCCGGCAGGTTCAGCTGGCAGAGGTGTCCCGGTATTGCTGGTGTGCAGGGCACTGCCAACACTGTGGCATTACTGTCTGCTGTAGGACTCTACTGCAGAAGCCTGACTGCCCACCTGGAGAGCATCTAGCATTGCAACTCTTTTGGGGTACACCACGGGTGTGCATACATAGCTGGGGTGAAGAAACACTGTCATCCTGTACTGAAGGGGTATCAGTGAGTTAGTGGTGAACATGGCAAGTATAGCCTGATAAATGAACTACTAGAGCATACTGAGCAAAGGAAAATACAAGTTTCTTACCCAGTAGTTAACAAAAACTGCAGTTATTAGCATACTGTAGAGTGCAAGAATTCCAGTCACTGTTGCCAGACTCCACAAAGGAACTGCAGAAGGAGGCTCTTGTATTTGGGTGGGTGTCTCTTTAAGGAAAGAGCAAAGAAAACTTTAAGTACGTGAAATGAAAAGCATCAATCTCTGTTTATTTATTCCTTGTTCCAATGTGTCATTTTTATTGATCATCATTTTAAGATCTCTTCTTCAGGAAGCCCAGAACAGGAATGTAGTTTTACCAGGCAATCCAACTCCTGTTTTTTAAAATGAAACAAACTGCCTCCAGCCATCATGCAGGGAGTGTGCATAGGGAGGATACTGGCCTACAGAGGTTTCTCAGCTTACCTTTCACGTGAATGACAGTCCCGTTGCTCTTCTCATTGTAGACGTATGGGGGGGGATACATGACCTCAATTTTGCAGAAGTAGATGTCAGTTTGGTTGGCATTCATGTTCCAAAGATTGAAGATGACTTTGTCTTTATCACGATCCCCCTGGCAGTTGAATTCTTTATTTGAATTGCTGCTAATTTTGGTTGCGTTCCATGAAATAAAGCAAACTTCAACTGAACTGTCCGTTCCTTTGTGTAGTGAAGCCCGAAATTCCTTCCCTGTCCCATTGTACGTGTAGTTGCAAACTAGAGTTGCAGTTTGGTTAGCTACAATGAGCAAAGGATGCTGAGCAACTAAAATCTTGTTCTCTGGAAGGGAGGGGAAAAAGTGAGAAAAGCACTTGTTTATAAAATATAGTATGAGACTTCAGAACCACACATCCTCCCATGCAACTCTTCTCCATATCTCCTCTCCCCTGCTGACACTCCCTACAAGGGAGTACAAAACCACCCATCTGCAGAAGCAGTTTCTCACAGGAGCTATCGTTGCAGCAATCCACCTGTATGTAAATAATTACATAGTCTCTAGGGGAGACTGAGAGATCAAGAGTGTTTTTCTTCAGAGTCAGAATACTAACAGAGGCAGTGGCCCCTGACTTAAGATTTAACATCAGAGCTCAGAAGCCTAGTCAGCATCTGTGTGCATGTGTGTGTACGTAAGGCCATCTAAGTCTATCCTTTACATAGCAAGAAGTTTCCTGGGGAACATTAAGGAGTGAAAATGCTATGAATTGACACTGCAGTCAGATAAGAGAATATTATTTATACATTTGCTTTTTTAATTCAAGGACATCTGAAAAGTTTGCAGGTGGATTTGCTGAACCATTTCAAGGGTTTGGACCTTGGGCAATGAACGCTAAAAGAATGAACTGCTATCATTTAAATGTAACATGAGTAATATCTCTAGCTAGCAGCTGTAGTAGATTCTTAATCTCTCAAAGGACTCAGGAGCTGGCTAATTTGACACTGCATTGGCACTTAGCACTTGAATCACCTGAAAAAAGCATGTCACATGAATGTATAATTGAATTTTAATTGACCAGACTGATACATAAACAGGAAATGTTTCTGACATGTAGACCTCTGTGCTATCATCTGCCAAACAATGAAACACAGCAAGGACTATGCAGAAAGACAGCTTCTTCCAAGAAAAGTCATCCTGTACAAATGAGGCCCTTGTTTACAAATGATGACCCCTAAGTAAGAGGAAGGGAGTTGTGGCTTTTAAGCTAGAGATTTGCCAAAGCTTTTAGATGACTGCTTAAGTCTTTATGCAAGCTCACCTCATATGAGGTCTGGATAGTCTTTTACAGATCCCTGAGAATCACTGTGGCTGTTAGAATGACAATTGTACCTCTTGTCCTCAAAACGTGGTGCAAACCTAGATTCTTTCTACTTAATCCATGTGGCAAGACTTCAAAAAGGCTAGTAAGAGAAATGAAATGGGAAGGAGGCCAGATCCAGAATGCCCAGAAAATTAGTGTTTAAAACTGTTTTTAACAATATTTAGGACCAAATGATGCTTACTGTATTCATGCCTGCACAAGAGGATGAAGTACCCCAGCCTCCTGAGCAGGATACTCCTTTGGGATGAATGTGGTACAGAGAGTAAAGTAAACACAAAGACATGCATGAGATGGCCAGGACTAGTGGTAGGGTGTGGGCAGTAAAAAAAAACCCTTTGGCTTGCAGGTTCTCCATTACCAGCAGAACTTGTTAAACTGCTGAAGTTGTTAATTTTCTCATTGAAAGTCTCATTTACCAGCCCTTTCTTCAAATGAGGAGATGTGAGACAGGGAATCTCTACTGCCTCATCTATAGCAAAGAAAGGTTGTCACCTATCGTGCTTGTGTCTCTTTGCTCAATGTTGATAGTGAGGGGGTGGAGGAGAGCCCATAACAGCTCTGAAATTCCATGTTCACAGGCAACCAAAACACTGTGAAATTTTGGATGAAGGATAACATTTCCAGGCTTTCCAGCTGAAAGAGACAAGGATCTTCAAATCCTAGGACAGAGTGGCAAAATAAGAACAGAGAAGGCTAGTCTTTACTCAAGGTGGTGCCTGTGATGACTTCTCATCAAAATGAAGACGTTTCATCAAAACAATTCAGTTTCCTTGAATCAGCATTTTCCGACTAAAGCTCTCTAGTTTCTCACTAGACTTATAAGGCATTCCGGTAAGGGGTGAGGTTCGGATTCCACCCCTTCAGACAAGGTATTTGATCATATTTTTGCTGGCCATAAAATTGATCTTTGGCCTATGTGACAATTTGCAAATCTGCAGTAGAACTGTTTCACCCTTAGCACAGCAGAATTCTACACATGTCACTAGAGACAGAGTTATTCTACTGCTTTGCAGTTTTTGTGCACTACTACAACCCTGATTGTCACAGGGACTGAACACACCTTCAGGGAAGACCTTTTCTGTCTCCCTGTTGACGACCAAAATAGGGTCCCAGAACAGACAGAAGCGTTACGCTTCGAAAAGCGCTTGCCTGTTGTCATTGCAAGTACTTACAGAAAACTAATGGATATTTATTGCTCAGCCTGATCATATTTTCTCTGTGGCCAGAGGAAAGTCAAAGAACACTGAAAATCTCATCACTGAGGGACTTCCTTCAGATGTTATTTAGACTCTTCTGCAGACCCCAATGACTTCCCCATCTCTTTTGCTGTCATCAGCTAACCTGGATTCCTGATGTTTATACCTGTGCTTCATGCCTTAAGCTCCACTGCTCAACTACACATCTGGACTACAGCTCTCAACTACTGCCATGATACAGTGCTAATTGGCAACCAGTCTCTTTTGATACACCCATGTAAAATTATAAATTCCTTCAGCTTATTTTCACCTCTTGGATTTATAATCCAATCTATTTGCCTTGTCTTGCAGGCTGGGCTTGATAATCCAGCTCCATGCTGCTGATACTGGGATGCAGACTGGCTGAGCAGTTGGAAAAGCTCATTTGTGGTCATTAAATGAAGACAGCTCCTACACGATTGAAGCTAAGCACCCAAATCCATTTTCACAAAGTGGCTATACTAGTTCAAATCTAAATTAAAGGAGATATTTTTGTTTTCATTTATAAGAAGAACTCATTAGCACCACATGAATTGCCTGGGCTGCAATGCCAACAGGGGCAAGGCAAGCTTAGCCCACTGGCATGTTGGACAAGTCCTGCTGTCATCCTCCTCCTCTGGACTTGGAAGTTTTTTGAATTGAAGAAGATCAGTCATACTAAAATACATGTTAGTTTCATAGGGAAGAGAGAGTAACACCTAACATCCCTCATTTCACTTGTGACCTGAATAGGATTTGACTATATTCTTAGTAGGATCTAGCCCATTCTGAGCAAACATGGGCTGAGGCTGCTTCTGCCTTCACAGAGAAAGTTTTTCCTCATAAGTGTCATTTTGGATTTGTTAAATGGTGAAACTCTGAAACATTTAGTAGGTGTTTCCATTCCCCTAAATGGGGTTATGATTGCCACTTCAGAGTTGTGTTCAGTCATGCTGTGTAGGAATAAATATCTATATCTTGGCCTTACCCAGCCAGGAAAATAGCACTTATGAAAAATCATTGTTTAGAGTTTCAAAAAGCAGTGACTTTAAAAATGTAAAATCATTTTAGTCACTGTGCACAGGCTGCAAGCCTTCTCAGGATTTTAGGATTTATATGCAATGGTGTGTAAGATCTCTGAATGCTTGTTAAGCTTTTTTATAGATTATTTGTACTGCTGGACTTTCTTGTAATCACACATGAGGGGGTTTTGGATCATGAAACAAAATGCCATCCATCTATAATATCTGTAAAATACTGACTCTCTGATCATCGAACCTGAGGCAAGCAAAATTTCATGGAAGTTTTTCATTTTTTCTATCCACCAAGAAAGTGAATTAGAGTTGACAAAGTATGGAAAATAACTATTTTGCGGTGTTTGGTTTTTTTTTTTCTCCAGAACTCTTCATGAATCATCATCAGCTATTGGAAAAAAATATTCTGCTAAAATATTTAGTACTCTTCTTCCTTTTTTATGCCAGTTGACTTCAAGAAGCTATTTTCCAGAGCAGGTATCTAAGATAAGTTGGCAGTTCTGTAAGCACAGGAAAGAAATGGCCCACCTAATTCCCTGGGGGGACAGGGAAAAACCTAACTGAAAAAACTGAAAGGAATTTGTTTAAGCCACAGGCAGAAAGGCACACAGGTACGTTATAAACAAAGCTATTTTGTTTTTGCTGCCGTGGTTTGTTGTTCAATTATGTTACTCTTCTTTCCTAGGTACAAGAGTCATTCTCTTTTACTTTGGTTTGAGGCCACCCAGCTGTGTGTCTGATGTGCGGCTGGGGGGATCCTCTCCTTCTGGCCCTTACAGACCTGCTTTCTGCTCAACTTTTCTGCTTTGCTGCACATACTGCAGGCAGTGCAGTACTTCAGAAAGCCCAGGTGACACTCTTGCTTTAATCAAACCCAGTGTGAGCACAGGGCTTTTTTATGGCAGTTAGTGATTTTTTTTTTTTAAAAAACAAAAATTAGTTGATGTCATCCTACTCTAGGCTAACCTTGCCTCAACCATCTTTTGCATTCTGGTAACCTTGGTAGGTTAGAGTTTGATTTTAACCCCCAGAGACCATAAGCCAGAAGGTTATGTGGATAGTAAAAAGATGAGGTCAGTTGTGGTATACTGCAGTGGGAACCTCCTTGTATTACTTATTTCACAAAATACCAGACACTTGATCTAGCTGCCTCTCTGACAGACCACAGCAAGGTAATTACTTAGCCAACAAAAAGGGGAGGAGGACAAACTTTGTAAACATTAGTGTTTCTGCAAAAGGGAAATGAAAAAATTAGTATTTTAAGTTCCTTTCTATGATTTAAACTCAACCTGCAGCAGCCACTGATACAGTCTAATAACAGGACAAATTCTGTTGGTTTTCCCAAACTGAAATACCTGAGGCTTATAATGCACTTCGTGGCTTGAGGAAGTCCTGCAGGGTTTTGACCTGCCTTAATGTTTTCCATGTACTACAGCTCGATCATCTTGAAAACGAAGAATGAAGAAAATAGATGGGGAAAGGATAAGAGTCCTGAGAAGCAAAAGACCTCATGCGCTTCTCTTTAAGAAGCTGAACAATCCTGGTAAGTCTTTTGGAGAAACACAAGTTCTTCATGCAAAGCAAATGTGTATGTGTCTATAAAGTGTGTATATGCCATGGTGTAATGCCTGTGTCAGAGAACCACACATTGTAATTTATTTTGTTGCAATTCAAAAGCACCGCTTAAAAGCTGTTCACACCTTATGGAAATGTGTTCAGAACTGTTAACCTACTGCTGATACTTATCCCCTCCTGGAATTAGTGTCTTCTTTGACAATCCAGGGACCTGCTGAGGAAATAATTATGATATTGCAAACACAGAATTATAAGCATGGGAAAGGACAAGGAAGAAAAAATCTACGATTTCTTAAAGAAATGTAGATCACATTGTCACGCAAACTACAACGCCTTCACTGAGGAAAAGAATTATGGACAAATAATGTAGAAATAAGAAAAAAATAGATTCAATTACATCTCTCATACTAGAAAAAGTGACTTTTTTAAGATGTTCTCTATGTTAAAAATTTTGTACTGGAAACCAGATTTTATTCTTATCTGCAACTTCCCTGGAGAATACAAAACACTAATATTTGAAGAAGATGCAATAACAACAGTTCACAGACAGCAGTCTGAAAAACTGTCTGTCTCGAGATTATCCTAGCAAAAGCCAGCATCCCTTGCCTCGCTCTGCATTTTAATGTACCCATTGGAAAGACAGGATAGGTCATAACGAGGAACACTGCATCAGCAAGACAACACCAAGGTAAATACCCTCAGCCACAACAACTGAAGAGTCAGGAAAAGTCACTAAGACTCAGGATTTCAAAATCACAAAATGATTTTTTTTCCTGAAGATCTTCAGAAAGAAACTAGATATCTAGTAAGTATCAGCAAACCACTATACAAGGCAAAAATCAGAATTTTGGCAAGTCCTATCCTCCCATCTTTGAGCTCAGTAAACACTTTTTACTCAGAGTAAAAACTCTGCTTTTGAGCATTTACTTGCTAATCCTGTGAGGATGTCGTCGTACCCAGCACCGGACCCCATGACACCAAGCCAGGCCATGGGGGAACCTAAAGCTTTACAAGCAGATTCGGGGAGGTGGAGAGTCTGCCCCAAGACAGGCGCTGGCACCTGGTCTGCTCAAACCCGCTGCCCCCAAGAAAAGGCACTTGTGAGCAGAACTTGTAAAGCCAGGGGAGTAGGTAAGATAAACACCCATCTACCTATGCACACAATTTCCAAAAGGATCTAGAGAGAAGTCAAATTAAAAGCTCTTGGGTCTCATCTTGGAGGGATACTTCTGGCAGGAGAAAAATTGACCTCTTGGGTCATATCAAATTGATCCATTTGCAGACTTAGCAGCTTTCTGTCTCTTCCTTTTCATCCAAACAAGAAGAATTTGTGCAAAATTAATTCAGAGCTATACCAAACCTTCTACTCCCTTATGATCAAAGTGAGAAAAAAATAGTGGAAAGGATTGAAATGTGGGGGGGTTTTGTTACCTGTTACATCAGCAGTGGGGATGAAGCAGAGCACCACGAGGATCCCCAGGAGCATGGTGCTAATGGTGGGCCTTCTGCCTTGTCTCCACCCCCTGCAGGCACTGCCACAACTCCCAGGGCCCCACAGCACCAGCCCTCCTTCCCTGTGTGGCCAGGCTGCACCCTCAGGTGCTCACACAGTTTCTCTCCTGCTCCCTGTGCAGCACGTGATACACTGCCAAGTGAAACTACTGAAACGGCAATGCTCGAACAGGAAGTTAAATTGTTTGATGATTTTAGTGTTAGGAGGCTGTCTCTGCTAAGCTCAGTAATGCTTAAAAGGTGCTGGAAGCTTGCCTTTCAGGATAGGGACTGTCAGCCCTGTTTTGCAAGGTGTGGTTATGTTTGGGGCTCTTCAAGGCTGCTCGTATCAAGAAGGAATGGACTTCCCTGGGGATGCAGTGCTCTTTATTTACCAAGAGTACATACACATGTACCCTGGTTCCATCATCGTGGGAGACGCAAACACCAGTTTCCAAGTTCCTGGTGGCCAATCCTGGCCCCTCAAGAAGTTGAGGGGACAGGTCCCCTCTCCTTCTAGGAGCAGAAATCTTCCTCTCTTGGCCTGTCATGTTGCTTCTGCCTGTTTTCCCAGCTCCTGGGAACACTGACATATTTTGGCAGCACTTTGTTCATACTCATTTCTCTGCATCTGCTTGTTGCCTTGAATGCAGAGCCAACAGTGCAGGAAACAGTGATCTGGAATACCCTCACATTTTGAAAAATATCCCAATTTATGAATGAGTGCAACAGCAATCCAAGTAACATCTAAGTAAAGGCAACATTCAGCAAGCACATTGCTCAGTCAGTGCTTTCATGAAGGCCTTCTTATGTAAAATTTTTTCTTCAGCTTATCAGGTAAATGCTCTCTCTTCATTTGCTTTGCAAGCTCAGTGTCACCTCCTCCCTTGCAAGAGAGGTTGTGAGAGCCAGGTGACGGCACTGATAACCATGAGGAGCTCTGGTTATTAACTATCTATTTTGGTCCACCAAAACAGAAATATTCAACTGTATCAATGCCTGTCACAATCTTTGATTTATTTGAGAGAAAAGGGAAGGTATTTAGCAGGAAGACTTACAAGAAATTTGGACACTTATAGAAAGGGATGAAACACCAAGTACTATTCTTTCATATCCCTTAATGTCTGAAGCCTTTAGACCATGTTTTATCAGAAATTACAAATGCAATTTATGAGCGGCCTTAGCTGGCATATTTATTTGCAGTCTAGAGATTTAAACAATATTATTTTGTTTCATAATCACTGTTAGTTGCCTGCAATAGTGAAAGTTTTGGATTGTCCTCAAATTAATTCCAAAGTACAAAAGAGAAACCAATAAGATTCTCTCTTTCTTAGTCCAGTTTTGTGGTATCTAGATAAATGTCCTGACACATTTTTTTGAGTCATATGAGTGTTACCAATGAAATAGTCTCAGCTTAACTTGTAGTGAAAATCTCTCAAAAAAGTTACAAAATTCAGTACCTTTTTGCTGAATTGCTGTCACAGAGGTGAAAACCCACTGCTGGTTCTGGTAACATCTTCTGGCTCTGGTAACTCAATTTACACAATCTGCATCTTGGCTGTCAGATCCTTTCTGTATTCGGGATATGGACTGGAAATGCACAAGGAGTGCATTTTACCCTCATCACAGAATTAGCAGAATATATTGGAGAGAGAGATGCTGTCATTAATTTCCCTGGCATACACTGGGAAAGGGGCACCATTCAGGTGAAATCAGATTATGGATACAGCTGTGCAGGAAGAGATCCTGCCCTAAGCATACCATTAACAAAATCCTGAGGGAACAGTGTGCACTCTCCGGGTGAGGTCCCATTCATTCCCTTCCATCCCTTATTGCTCCTCACATGCCTCTCCCATTGTGAGGACAGACCATGGCACTGATTGCAAACTGGGACTGGACTGGTGAAATGGAGGAGAGGAAAGAGGGGCCACGGGGCAATTACCCACTGTGGCTCTAGAGACCAAGTTATGATGGATCATTTCTCTCTGTGCTGGTGAATACAGGTACCAGTATTGACCTTTTCAGAGCTTCTTTTTTTGGGCTGTGATTTTAGTTTTGCCTAATCATTTCTTCTTTGATCTCCGGAGTAAGGAAGGGTGCATTTCTTCCCCCAAACAGCTTTTGGCTCATCTGTACCTCTTGGTTTTCTAGGATTTTAAAACCCTCATGTTCCTGAGGGTATGGCTTCTTTCCTTCTCAAAATTGCATCTCTTCCTCTAATTTAAAAAGTTCGTTTCCAATCACTGACATACATGCCTTTGCCACTTCACATGTGTGATCTTTTTTTTTTGCCAAAATTATCCTGAGGGCAAGGGAAGAAGATATTTTAGCTTTCAGCAAGCCATCTTGTACTTTAGGGCAAAGCACGTAAAAGTTTATCTAGGAAAAAAGAATGTGTGAAAATGTCTGTCGATATGCCTTCACTCTTAAATTTTCATTATTCTCCTACCTCTCAAAGTATCTCTCCTATATCCTGAGCATTACCCAAGGGTGTGCTGCAGTAACATTAATTCAGGCAGTATTGACTACTATTCTTACCCCATTTTCCATTCATATTTCAGTCTGTTGAGTCTGTCTCTACACTGGCAGACAGGATCTGCTTGCTGTCGCAGCAATGGAAATCCAGACTAGCACTGTAAATTCAGCAGAACTAGAGCTGTGAGAGCACTGGAAGAACTAAAAATGCCATTTGACCATGTTGGGGAAAAAAAGAATATTTCCATCCCATCACAAAATGGCTGAAATTGCAGTCCAAGACAAGTAAATTAAAGATTTGTCAATAGTTTTCCAGGGTACACGAGAATCTAGAGTATGGGTTTGGGCTTTTTACTCATCCCCCTATGTAAATAAAGAACAGTATAGGTATTTGATCATAGCTTTTCATGCCTACTGTTAAAAAACAAAGCACTGACAGGAGCTGTGACCTGAGTTTCAGAGAAATCTAACAGGATCCAGTATGGTTTCTGAAGGAAAATATCCTTCTAAAAGTTTTCTGAAGGATATTTCTGGATATCTTTAAGAGTAACAAGAAATCCCAAGAAGGCTGCAGTTTGCTTTTCCATTAAAGGATGAGGAGGTAGTGACCCACATATCCTCAGCCAAGTGTTGAGCTGTTGAAGTCAAGAAAGACATTCCGGATTTGTTATGATTAAACAAGTGTATAGTTTAGAAGGTAATTTTAAAATAAATGAAGCCTCCCTTCAGTCACTGGAAGTTGCATGGTGCCATAATTGTTCCCAGAACATACTCCTCAAGCAAATAAAAATGTATATGCGTACTAGAAGAATAATTGCATCAATATACGATCATGCACTTTTTTTCTGAAGACTCCAGTCTGATGGGAGACAGAGAGTAGGTCTCTAAAATTCACTTTTAGCTACTATAGAAAATTAATTTTTATGTCCCTATACTGTCCTGCAACTGCATAGTAAGATTAAATTTAACAGTTGTCCGAGTGAATCTTCCTCTTGCTTCCCTACCATAAAGGATCATGACACAGACCTTGAGTGAGTAGTCTTGGAGGTGTTCTTTTGCTTGTTCTGCATGCTTGTATGTTGTCAGCTGCTAAAGTAAATACCTTCTTTCTTAAAACTGCAATTCTTAAAATATCTTGATTCTTCCATTGCTGCTCCAAGCAATGATTTGAACAGTGCTATGTACCCTTGGTACAGATGGAAGGTTGATTCTTTCACATCTCGTTTATAAGCAAGTCTGCTTTGACTAGCTGCTATAGAGGTGCAGGAGTGACAGAAAGAGTGTAACTGGCATGTTATTCTTAATTAGGAAGACAAGAAATTATGTATGTTACTCACTTCCTACTATGTCCAGTAAGTTGGCCCAAGGAGCTATGTTGCATTTTTCACCTGAAGCCCTTCCTACAGTGACACGTTATCTTCACTTTACAGATGGAGAATGGAATCACAGCAGGGTGAAGAGACATGCCCGAGGATGTGCCTTAGGTTAGTGGCAGAGCTAGGAACCTCTAGGAGTAGCCCTGGTAAGCTGTGTAGCTTGCAAGGTGTGACCAGTTTTCTGATGGCCTCCATTCCGTGTTATCATTTCCCATGCACACTGATGAATTTTCACCAAGTGTTTTTGTATCCTTCTTTCTGTGGGTCCAGGTACCTCCGTATCACAAGTGCAAGTATTACTCTTAGAAGGAAATATCAATATACTCCTTCAGAGGGAATTTTAAGTTGTTTTCCTGTAACTTAAAATGTTACAACTGATGTCTGGTACATAGGAATCTTCCAGGGTCAGAACTAAATATGATGTGTCATGGTGGAAAGGGAACTTTCTCTTTTGGAAAGATGTGAAATTTTTGTTTCCAGCCCTCAGTATTGCAGTCCTAATGCGTCACTAACATTGGACTAAGCACTGCCATCAAACACATACAAACCTGAAATAGAGCTTGAGAGAAGCCTTCCCTATTTGGGGAAAGAAACATTTCCTTGACAGACTGAATATTTTTAATGCTAGTAGATGAAGCTGTTCATTAGTGTTTGTTGGGAAAGGGGCAGGAGTTGACACATGTACATTCCTGGCTCTTTTCAAGCTAAAAACATCATCTAAGTTTCAAAGTTGTAACCATTTCTTCTGGCTATACGTGCTCCTGGTTTGAACTGTTAGAACAAGTCTTAAAGGAGGTATTAATGAGTAGGGGAAGAATGGTTCAAAGCTGCATGGTTAACTCCATCTGTCACCTGCCTGTAATCTCACATATGACTGCTGCTTCATTAGAGGCCAGTGTTTAGGTAGGAATACCTGAAATAAGTCCCACAGGTGAGTATCTATATATGCTAAATGTTCTATTATAAAATCATTTAGAGATTAGGACTAGAAGAAGGATTTTGGTTGACTGCACTGCCTGGTACTTTTTCCTCTTAGGTAGAGAAGGTGGAGTACCTTGCATATTACCGTGGAAGATATGGCAACAAAGCAGTGTTGTCCTGTATAGGGAGGAGTTTGGCATGTCTTATTATTTCAAAAGGAGATAATTTATTTCCTTTTTCTTTGTCCTGTTGAAGACAAAAAAGATGAATAAGCACTGAAGATATATTACAAGCAATTTTAAATAAGAGGAAGCATCTTCCAAAAACTTAAGACCTAGAAATCTTGAGCAGACAAATTCAAAATTCATCTCTGTGGAAAAAGACAGCTTCCAGACCTGACTGTCTATATCTTCTCCAGAGAAGTTACATAGATCTCTAAATACGAGTAGAAAGATTTCTGTCTGCTAGGACTGTGTTTTCATATCTGAGGGCAATGTGGAGTGTCATGGGAGGTCCTATCTGAAGATTTGTAGAGGGCTGCTGAGGGAAGAAGGCTTTCTGGGGCTCTGCTGAATGGCAGTCCCATGGAACAGGAGCCCAAACCTGGCAATTACACATCCAATATGGTCTGACTAGACTTGGCTTCTCTGACATCTGTGCCAGCATTTCCTTTTGGAGGGAAATAATTGACCAAAATTTTTGCTGCCAAAAGCAACATATGAATGGTATGGATAATCAGGAATCCAGAGCCCTGGGGCAAAGTAACAAAGAAATCAAACTGGTGGGTAGACACTTGAGTCATTTGGCAAATGTTACCCATAGTAAGGGAATGCTGTAGCTGAGGCTTCCAAGGAATTGCCTGTATTTGTAGAAAACAGTCTGTATAGCCTGTATTTATGGGTAAAGCCTTAGCTAGGAAAACACTTCCATTTCCTCTGGGTTCATCAGAACCAGCACAGCCCAGGCTCAGCTCAGTATATTAGGTTTTAAGTCTGTCATGTTCAAGCTCATTTTAAAAGCTTTAACTCTTCATTTCCTCATTGTTGTGTTGCTTTTTGTCTTGCCCTGCATTTCACAATGATGGTGGTAGTGCTCTCAGCACAGTGCATGCATGGTGAAGCTCTGCACTTTTACAGTTCTTCCCATTTACACAAACTTGGAAGGAAGCATTACTCACGTTTATGAACAATTGAAACTAGAATGGAGCACTCCACACAATGAGAGCCCCTTTGAGGAAGTGTCAAAGGGCTGCCCAGCAACCTCACTCATCCAATGGAATATATTCTTTGAGATGACTTCATTCTGAGTAGTCCTCACAGGAAATAATTATTTTGGTAGACACCAGCATACTAACTTGTTGCATAAGCATTTCCAAATTGCTCCTTTCCCTGAAGACAGTGGCTTCTTTACGCCTAGGCAAACGTAGCTGATGTCCAAATTCAACAACTTTCTGCCTGAGAAGTGCCCTATTCTTAGATTGTGATGTTGCCAACACCAACCCACAGAGTTGTTTTCTGCCAAAATACTATGAGAAACAGACTTTTCATTGTATTTCTGCTACTTCAAGAAAGTACTGAGTCATAGCACACTGGAAATGTTTGTGCAGGGCTGTATAAGAAAACATCATAAACACACCAGAAAGAGTTATAAATATTTCCATATAGGAACTAAGGACCAATATTCCTGATTCTTAACTGAAAAATGCTGAAAGCAGAGAAAAGTCCTTTTCGAAACACAATAGGAAGCATCTGCTTACTCATTTGGAGATGCATGTGAATTCTGATAAGTGCTTATTAATTTTATAATGGATTTTTTACTTAGAAAATAAATCCTGCATTTTTTTAGCATGCCAGCATTCCCTTAAACTATTCCTTTAAACAGGAAATTGAAAACAATCGCTTTGCTGTTTACAAAGATCTTGCTGGCTTCAGAGGGTAGGAATCCTTGCTGGTTTAAAGAGGAGGAGAAAAATATTGTATGATGGTTCATTAGAAGTCAAATCCACACAAGAAGCAGAGAAAATTTCCATCCTTTATTTCAGAGGTGTCCAGTCTGTCTACTGGTGCAAGCCATAGGGTCCAGTAGGGAGCCACCTGAACGTTTAGGTGTCTGCCCTAGTGTCCCTTGAGCCCGAGAAGTACTGGTCCCCCAGACATGCCAGTGGCGCGTCCCGCAGCACAGCAGCAGCAGGCGCACGAGCAGCCCTGTAATGCAAAGGGCCGCTGCTGTCCTTGGCGTGGCCACCGCCCAGGGGCTCCCGGCGGACAGTGCAACTTGTGCTTACAAGCTAAACCTCACACCGGAGGTCATCCCAAACTGCCTGACAGCCAGGCACCATGTGCCAGAACACCCTGGGAAATCTGAGCCCATAGGCAGCTATTAGGATTGGAAGCTTCCGCTTCACGTTGCCGCTGCCTTGCGTGCATACGTAGTCCTCTCTAATAAAACCAGAATAATCTCATCTCTTCCTATACGCAAAGTTTGACCCTGAAGAGGTCTTGCTACATATTGCTTATTGCAGCTGTTGGATAATCTTTCAGATGATATTAAAATACAATCAAATTCTAATATCTCACTAAGCTTTGGAGGTTATTAAAAGCAATGTAAAACCTCTGGTTTTGCTGATTTCAGGACAGTCTGAGAGTTTATAAAAATTGAAGTACATTTTTGTAGCCAGCTCTGTAAAGGTTATGATAAAACTAGAGTTCATGATTAAATTTCTGAGCTTTTCGTTTTATGCCTCAGAAACCTGAAGTTTTCTGTCTTCATTTTTCTATGGCTTCAGCAGATTATTTTTGATTATTTTATTAACCCTAATTCTACATTCTGCTTGCACATGCTTTTTTTAAAATATTCTCACAAGTCTCCAAAGTGTCCATGTGGTTCATAAAAAGGCAATAATTAATTCAGTCCTCCTTTCATAATTGGAAGTAATTTTGTAAATGTTTCTTGCAAAACAAATTATCCTATACAGATTTTGCCTGTTCGGCCAAATTTCCCTTAGTTAGTATTACTTAAATTTCCATGACTAGTTGCATGTGGGTTTTTTACTATATGTAGTATCCTTGGAGGTTTTCACAGAGCAGCACTGTAGGATAACAGATAAATTAGAAGTAGCAGAGCTTTTGGAAGTAGAAGAAAGTAATTCATGACTACTCTCATGATCTTCATGACCATGATGATGGTCTTCGTGACCATCTCACTCCTGGTTTCCAGGGGTCGTGTTTATTTAAACTGTTAGTTTAACAATGTATTTGGGAGTCCTAAACACTTTGTAAACAATTTTTAATACAGATTAGTATTAATAATTATTATCTGTTCAGTAACTGATATGCTTCCATCATTATTCTCCTATTTTAAAGGTTTTGCTTCCTCTGTGAGAAACTGTGGCATGTGAATTATACAAACAGCCACATACCCTTGGGGGCTTAAAAAGTAATTTGGGTATTTTCAGAAACATTGGTCAGCAAACAACTCATCAATTGAAATGTATTTGTATAGTCTGTTTGGTGAATATTTATGATTAGTCCTACAAACACAGGAGTCAGGATAATGTGTTGGTCAAGTCACAAACAGGAAAAATGTACTAAATTAAACAAATCACTTATTATCATAAACAATTCATCCAGCTCTAGGTCTGGGAACTAATGAAGCTAGTAGAAAGAGATTTCTCTTTTTCTGAATGCCTAGAGGGGATTAACTGTGTGAAGACATACCTGTATAAAGAAAGTAAATATTTTTGATTGTAGCAAGGAAACTGGGAAAACTTAATCTCTAGTACTACTGTAATAATGGGAAGGAGAAAGAGTGTTTAGCTCTTTACTTGACCTTTATTGGAGTAAAAGAACAGCCTTCGTTTTCAGTCTTTCCACTTGACTGTTTCCTAAAGAGGTTTTAAAGAACTGACATCATCACTTTGATATTTCTTGGCTCTTGACTCTCGCTTTCGTCCCTGGGAATAGGTTATACTAGTTTTCCTTTATTAGTTAGCCTAAAGTAACGCATTGAGTTTAAGCTAATATCAGAGCACTAGAGCCAACATTGGTTCTGGACAGGCAGAAGCCAACAAAGGTGTGGAGAGCTAGAGGCAGCCCAGGAGCTCTTGAATTCTCTCTGCAGCCTGGCTGTAAACACAGGCAGGAAGCGCGAAGAGCACACACCGTACCCGAGTCAGGCGTGCACAGGCAGCCTGCAGGCAGGTGGAGTGCACTGTTCAGCTGGAGCAGCCGAAGTGGGGAAGCATTGTTTTAAGTCTGCAGTGTAGATTTCAAAGCAGAAGGAACAAATGCACGGTCACGACCCTGGCTGCCCCCTCGCTAGGAATGCCTGTTTGTTATGGTCCCGTCTGTCGAGGGAGAGCAGTGATCGTTGGCTAGCAGCTGGGAGAGAGCAAACTATCTGGAGCCCGGGTGCCAGTGTGATGGAGTTCCAGAAAACCCCACTTAGCACTTGCAAACAGCATTGGCCTCCTTTAATCTGCTCAACAGGGAGACCTCTTCTATTCCTGAGTAGCATTTGAGTTCATTGCATCTTGCTGTGAGAATAGTGTAACTCGCATGGATCTAGGCAGTTATGGGCTTTCATAACAAAATCCATAGCTCTGAAGAGCACCCTCCTTGGCCACTGTCTGCCTGCACTGCAGTGTGCTTCTTTGTCCATGCTTTCGTCTACAGTGTGTACACTGGAGCAGCAGCCCATTTTGATCTGACAGCAAAGTCACTCATGTATATTTCCTTGCCCAAAAACATTCCAGTTTGTTTTAATATGAATGTATAAATGTCTAAAACACTGTATGATATTTGCTGCTTTTTAAAAAAGGTCAGCATTTGGACACAGTGTGACCAGACTAAAATCCTGGTCTCAGAAAAATCAGTGGAATTTTTGCCATGGATTTCATTGGGTCAAGATTTCATATCCATTTATTATTTGACATATTGAATTATGTTAAACTGATAGTCCTGGACTGCAGACCCTGTGTGAAGGCTATCTTCCCACGTTTTTGCATTTTGCTTTCTGGAATATTCCATCCTAGTCAGAAATTTTCTAAAGCTTTTGTGCTTTCCCGCCCTTTGCCCCACTTTGTAATAACTAGCTAATCCTGAATCTAGTTCAGTTCTAGGACAGGACGTGAAGGCAAGATGAGATGTATGTGTTCTTCAGTTAATGTAAAGATGTAAGTTTTACTTTACATCTGCCCTCCCTAATGTTTGCAGGTGCTCAGGTTTTGTGTGAGACATATTAGCTGTAGGCTGTGGTATTATTGTGTGGTTACATCACACTTTAGGAAGTGTGCTGGAAGGATGTAGATTAGCTTGTTGATTTGTTATTCGGTTTTGGTTGTTCCGTCAGCATTTCATTGTTCAAGTGAGACATATACGGGCTGAATTTTGATGACTTCAGACATATCATCTCACATATCATAGATATAGGCACCAGCTGTAAGGCTTGAGATCAGTTTTTAATCCAAATGGATCAGAATTTGAAAAATATGCAGAGTTCAGCTCTTGAAACCATGAGGTCTAATGCCTTCTAAATGTGCCCTCTCACTCCAGAGCAAATGCACAAGTCTTCTCCAGTTTGTCATCTAAATTTTCAAAGCCATTGTTGCTATCAGGTAGCAGATGTGTTTAAATGAAATACAATTTCAGGAAGACACAGCTGTGCTACCTTGTGGGCAGTTGACATTGATTATTTATACACTTGGGCAAATGCACTTTAATGGGTATAGCTAAAAACCCATGGAGACAATTGTATGTCTCTCAGCAAGACCAAAAGTGCCTGAGAGTGATGTAGTCAGCTGCCTCTGTAGCACTTGTGAAAACTCTGATGATATGAGGCTTTCCTCTGTAATGGAGACTAGAAGCATAAGATACTTTTGCAGCTGGAGATGCTGCCATTTTTTAAAAACTTTCACAAAGCACTCTCTGCACCTTGCATCAGATACCATGCGCAGATAAGAATGTGTGAGAGGCATCCGCACTTTAGTGCCATCTGGAAGAAAATATCTCTGCCTGCTGAAGAAATAGGAGGCCAAGAGCTCTTCTTGCTGTTCAGTTAAAATGCTGGCCTTGTGATCAGAATAATAAAAGCATGGTGAACATCTTATTTTCAGAGGAGGTGTTTCTGTGGCCTTCTTTTAAAAATTGAAAGAGAAGGAAGACAACAAAATGATAAGTATAGACCTCCAGAATACATATTTTAGAATGTTCAGAGATTTGATTGGGAAGCTCCTGCTCTGGACAGATGTAAGGGAAAGACTGCTAAGAAAGAGAAGACAGATATTAAGAAACTAGAGGATTGCTGAAGATGAGTATACAGGCATGGTACTGGCATATAGGATTGAAACATAACTGCAAGAGCAAATAACAAAATGAAGTAACATGAGTAAATTATGTAAAGACAAAGAAGAAACACTTCTGCAGGTACACAAAAGTAATATACAGTAAAACAAATCCCAGGGAAATGTCTCATTACTGAACAGAAAGGGGAAATGTTACTCAGAAAATGATGTGCTGTTTTCAACTCAGGGGCTTCAGGACCCAGCTGCAGTCAGATCACCAGCACAACAGATCTGCACCACAGCAAAGCAGTATGATCTGCATCTAGGATAAGGAGAAAAGTCGTTGGTAAGGGCATAAAGAAGCCAACTATATTCAAATTAACTGGCCTTGATGAATTATAGCTCAGAATACTTTGAGAATTACCTGATGTAATTTCAGAACCATATATGGTTCTCTCAAGAAAGCTGAGGTATCAAGAAGGAAAGAGGGAAAACATAATACTTGTTTTGTCTCTCTTTTTAAAGAAAAGTCAGAGCATTAGAGAGAGCTCAGCTTATTTCAGTTCCTGAAAAAATACTGGAAAAATTAGTCAAGCCATTATTCATAAGTACTGAAAGGAAAAATCATGGCTTTCTGAAGAACAAACTGCGTCAAAACATCTAATTTCATCATTGGGTGAGGTAATCCTTACCATGCTGACAGGGAGAAGCAGTAAATGCCATATATCTTGATTTTCATAGGCTTCTGGCAGAGCTTTTTGTAAGCCAGAAAGAGAAACATGGTCAGATGAAAGTACCAAAGTGGTTGGAAACAAGGCTCAGTGGTTACTGTCAAAATAGAGGGATAAACTGAGCTCCTTGGTTCTGACTTCCACGGGAGTCTGGTCTGGCCTGGCACTGTTCATTATTTCATTAATAACTTGGATTATGAGTAGAATCTGCTTTTCATCTGCACACATAGCACTGGGTGGGAGGAAACTGCAGGCATATTGGGGGATAAGATTCAAATGGTAAAAACTGAACAAACTGTAGAACTGGTCTTACACAAAACCAGTAAAGTGCAAGGTTCACCAGCCATGCAGGAGCAGTCTGCAGCACAAGTACACAGAGAGGAGCAACAGGTGAGAGAACAGCTCTGCGGTGGGAAAAAAACAGTGGGTGAGGACCTGCATCAGCCGTGCCTTTAGTTAGAGCAGCAAGTGGTGGCTGGGGCGCTGTGTAGACAGAAACCTGTGCCCAGCTGGAAGGAGATGAGAGAAGTGCAGCGAGATCAGTCAGAAGTCTGGAAAAGATTGAGGAGTGTGTGTTCACTCACAGAAGAGGGGACTCAGGGGAGAATAGCAGTCACTGAATACACAAAAGGCTGCTGCAAAGAGGAAGGAAATCCTGTGTCCTCCATGTCTGTAATAGGCAAAGCAAGAACTGATGGGATTGCACTGCAGCAAGTCAGACTTCAGCATTAAGAAAAACTCTCTAAAGGGCAAGAGTACCCCAGCAGAGCAGCAGAGTGACCACAGGCTTTTCATCTCTAGTGCTGGAGTTTTTTAACTGGTTAGTCATCCCTCCAGAGTGGTTTAGGTGTTGGACATATCCTGTTTTGGATCACAATTCCCTCATGCCCCATTTTCTGTTGACATTGAAGAGTTGTAACGCACCACAGTGAGCAGGTATAGCACTTGCAAAAATTATGAGTCTTTTGTAGGTTGTGTTCATTCTACTGCAAAATTATAAATGTAGAGAGAATATTTGCACACAGCATCCTGCCACACATGGAACAAGTGACCTGGTTTTCTTTGAAATACTTCACGTAAAAAGAGGTTCCTTGACTGACTCTTAAAATTAAAACAGTACACATCACATGTAGTTTTGAGCGTTACAGCAATTGTTCACTAGCTTGTTGAACCCATTACATTTTCAGTAAGGCCTGCTCTCAGTTTTGGAATTTTTAATTCAAGAACAATCTATCCAGGGAAGAAACCCTGCTAAAATATGCAGTCAGGTAGATGGTGGCAAGAGCACTAGGAAGGCCAGGNCAAGGTATTACATATTGATTATAAATCTAATGGTAAGTTGTAGACATCGAAAGGGCATGCTCACTAGCCAAACATTGCTTGTTCACAAACACTCATGGCTCACGCATCTGGAAGTTACTTTTATAGGAAAAAGATTTATTTGAAGATTTCCAGTGCTCCTGGCCTTCCGTTCCATAAAATCCAGCAAAACAGCTGTTGTTGTGGTAGTTTTCTGTTATTCCTGCTTGCAGCCTCAGCTGAGACTGGGATGTGTACATAATAGCACAAGAATGGGAGCACACAGATGCAAGGCATCTGACACTACCACATTCAGCNTCTTACTTGCCTCGTACCCTTTCCTCTAGACTTTGTAGAGGCCCTTAGAAAATAAGCACATCTCTACCAGTTTCTGTGGTTTCTTTTGCAGAGGACAGTTTGTCCCCAAGTCCAGCCAGATCCTTGCAGACATTTATTCAAGCTGCCAAAATCCTTGAGGTTTGCCCATTTAATTTCTAGCCAGTGTGCTGGAGTTGTTTGCAAAATGCCATGGTAACGGT
>WAAG01074451.1:62018-96542 GCA_013390105.1 Tichodroma muraria
CACGAGCTCTTTGTGAATGAAGCTCCTAACATGGATGTATTTGAATAGTGGCTTGACCTGTGGGTGCACCTGGAAATGCATCAAAACAAGGCCTTATTTTCACGTGATGTTAAATGCCAGGGTCTTTATAAATCAGACCGCACAAAAGCGCTTCAAGTTGGCTGTGCTGTATCCCCAGTCCCTGCTGAGGGACCTGCTGTGTAATGTCTTTGCACTCTCATACCGCTGAAGAGCAGCAATAATGGGCAAAGACTCTGTTGATGGCCTGCTCATGTATCATACTGGAACTTTCTCAGAAAAATGAGGAGCCAGAAATTACATGTGGCCAGGCATTATGATAAGAAATCCATAATAGTAGTGTTGTTTGTATTAAAAATACCATCTACCTGATAAACCTTTCCCTTCTCTTCCCCCTCTGTTATGACAATGAAGGCACATTTAGAGCTTAAAACTTCATGCTGAGTACATAAATCAGAAACACTGTTCATGTAGATGTTTTCTGTTCTCTAAGCAACCCACTTATTCTTAATACATAATGGTGTTTCATAAAACCTACTGCAGTGGAACCCCAGAAGTCCCCCATGTTCTCTTGATTTCTTCTTCCTTGGTTTCTAAGGCCACTCATCTCTGTCTCTCTGTCTCCTCCTATTTACCAAGCACTGTAGTGCTCTGTCACGGGAGAACTACAATAATTTAGAGTTTTAATGACTCCAGGTGGTGCCACCTTAAATATAAAAGCAATCTAATTAGGCCACCTTCTGGCTGAGTCTGCTTTAGTCTTTGACTCCAGAGAGACAAGGAAGACAAGTGAGCCTGTGTATGTAATACCGGCTCTAAAGGAGCAGACGTTGCTGAATACATTTCTCTTTTGTTTTCATTGTTTCCTTGTTGTGCTTGAAGCATCTACAGAAAATCTTGGTGTAATATGATATAGCACTTAGGACAAGCAGGGTGATTATAAATGGCTCTTGCCTCACTTCTGAATCCAACAGATGTTACTACATGAGGTTTGGTTCTCCCTTATTCTATAATTTGATTTTAATGGCTAGATACCATTGAAGCATGCAAGTCATACAGACAATAGTGTCTTTATACATTCAGAAACATCTGTTAGCTAAGTGCTCTCCTACAGCCTGAACTCTAAATGAGCAAATTTGAACACCAGCATTTATACCAACCTGGCAGATAGCATTCCCAGGAGAAACAAAGTCTAATACATCTTTTGTCATTTGGTAGAACTCTTTTCTTTTTCCTTTCCTTCATGTTTTAATTTTCATCATCCACTACTACAAGAAATATGAAGTTTGAGTGCCTTTTCTAAGGACTTACTGCAGCCTGAGGACTAAATGTGGAATTCTAATACTGGTGTTTCACTATTCCCGTGAAGGACAGGATAGAACTGGCGCCACTCAGAGTAATATTTTGGGCTGTCACTATTTGATCAAAGGACTTGGACTGGATCTGCCAGTGTTAATGCTTTTAGGATTGATGACTTCTTTGCTTTAGAAGGAGTTTCCAGTAACCGAGAGCAATGCATCTTTGGAATTTCGGTATTTACAGAGTAGTGAACTCTCCATGGTAGTGTATTTCAAGCCCCCTCTGGGGAAGAAACAGGTTAGAGAGCTCACTGGCACATCCCTCCTTTTCCTTTTCTAACTTGTGCTTCTTCCAGTTTGGTCTTGTTTCTTGTGGATGCCTGTAGTTTCCCACAGCATGCATTGTAGGGAACAAGCCTGAACTCAGGCCCAGAGAACAGTTTACTCATAGCCATAAGCTGTAAGTTTTAAAGGTGCCTGAGTTCTTTGGGGTTGGAACCACAGCATGCTTTGTCAGTTGAGTTTATACCTTAAGCACTGTACAATAAGTGTTCTTTATAAAACAGTATATCATGTGTACTATTAGTGCCTGCAGATTAAAACAGCTGCCAGGAAGTAAAACTACTGCATGCAGAAAAATCAGGCAGAGGCTCAAATTTGAAGCTTAAATTAGCTCGCTCTTTGGGAGCTGTGTATCTCAAGGGAACTTCAAACAAAGAATCTTACAGGGATTTAGAAATTAAAATCATAGCAATTGTTCTCAACCTGTGTTTAGTGTTGATGACAGCCACTTTTATTCTAGACTTGAAGAAAACTTGCCTGATTTTCCAATTGTATTGGTCTAATAAATGTCATTAATTCTCCTTAAACATACTGCCTCACATAAAGTATAGTTAGGTCACAATAAAGCCACTACCAGGTGTGCTTGGAACAAAGCCATTTAACACATTCTTCTTTGTATTCAGAGTATCTCCCTGTGAAACAGCAACAGTTACAGCTTTCCAGGGAGGTTAGCAATTACTGGGAAGGCACATTTTCTTCTTATACACCAGCCAGCTGCCCACTTACTTTTCAAGTAAATCACTGCAGTCTGTTACCAGATTTCAGGCCCGTTTAGAGTATTTATAAAGAAAATAACTGGACTTACTAACTTTACAACTTTTCTATTTAACTGTTAATGTAAATTGTACTAATTGAAATTTAGGTTCTTAACAAAAGTATATGTTCAGTAGAGCTAATTCTGAAAACTGTATGTAAAATTCATACAAAGATCCAACAAAGTTAACTTCCCCGCCATCATTCTCAGGATCATTTCTTAGTATCGCCTACCCTCTGTATTGACAAAAAAAAAAATTGTTTCTTCTCTGGGCAGCAGATAGGTACATTTGGCAAACGAAATGCATTATGAGCTCTACAAAGTGTAAAACACAGGGGAAACAAAAAAGATTGTGATTCTCGAGAGGAACTTCTATTTGCAAAACTTCATTTCCGTCTGTCACATTTGAACTTTAAACACAACCTTGTATGTGTTGCCACTACACTTTGTTATACCTCAGATTCTCACTATCACTTAGTCCATAGACAGTTCCAAAAGTATCAGTAATTAATGTTTCTTCCTTGCTTCTCAATAGATCGAATTTATCTGTTCTTACCTGCCTTCCTGAGACAAAAGTTATTTCATCTATGGCTGACATACATTTCACAGATAACATTTTAATGTAGCCCCACTGGTCATGACTTTTGTAGACTTGATTTACTGTCGGGTTTATTGACCTCACTTTGCAAGGCTTTGCCTCCCTTCATAACAGCTGTGAACACATTGCCACAATAGGCATTTGCCTTCTGTACACCAGCAGTTTGCCTTTTCATGTTCTGAAATCTCCAGAGAAACGATGGTGGTGTTAATCTTTAATTCCTGGGAGCCTACCTCATATTTAAGGCACTGAGCATCTTAATAAAAATATGACGAAGGAAATTATTTTGGATAACTGAGCAATATTCACTAAACCACCAAGAATACGAATTATATTTTCCAAGCAAATTGTTTCTTTAGAGTAATACCCTTGCCTCCAAATGAGTTGGAATTTAAAATAGACAAGAATATATTTGGGGATATGCAGGGCATGCACAATGTCACCTGTGACTAGTTTGCTCATGCCAATCTGCACCTTCATACTCTCCCATATCAATGGGTTTTTATTCCACATGCCTTTTGGAATATAAGGTACTGAGATCTCTGCAGCTAAACAGCCACTCAATAGCTGATTGAATCAATATATGTATATATTTGTAAACTCCCACTGTATATGTGGAAATAGCACTAGGAGTCTACTGCATATGCAGGGAAATAGAGAGCTGGAAGCTCTGGAATGAGGGGAAACGGGATTTCAAGGGGCAAGAGGAAATGACTAAGAACTGTAGCAGAGGTGAGATCACAGTAGTGCACAGGCTGAGCAATAGAAGCACAGAAAGGCAAATCAAAGGTTCAGAGGACGTGGGAAGATAAGGAGAAGTCCATAGAATGTACAGAAATAGAAGGCAGGGAATATTCTTTTGGCTTAAATAGCTTTTTCAATTGAAAAGCACTTCTGGTGGTTGAAAGTTAAGAAAGCCAAGGCAAAGATGCAAAAATACATTAAAAAAGGGAAAAAATGGTCTGGAAATAATAATTCATGATGCCAGCAGACAGTGGGACTGTGTAGCTTCTATATAAAAACACAGATATGTGGATATCGGGTACAAATTCCCACATCCAGTGGTGTCCATCTCAAAGATCTCCTTTTCTGAAGAAAGGCGATGATATTGTCCTAGATGACCAAAATTAATCAAAACAAGGCAAATTACAGGTATCAGTACTATTGATTTGGAACCCCCAGGAAGAAGCTTGCAAACAAGAGTTTAGTGCGAGGCTCAGTGGGAGAGAGGTTGAGTGGTTAGGGGTAGGTGAGAGGCGGACACGATGCGGGCAGCAGCCTCTCCAACTGCAGCTTCCCGCCGGCTCACTCTGCTCAGCGCTGCGCTGAACAGCCCCTTAGCAGAACTTCCAAAACTTCTTTTCTGTTGCTTCTTTATCAGCATTTTGATAAGATAGCTTGCTGGCACTCCTGAACTGAGGAGTGTTTCCATGAAGTGCCTCTTTCAGTGTTACTAAAGGTTACAGCCTTCCTTTGCTGTGGAATTAGCATATGGGCTTTCAAAGGCCAGTTATAAGAAATATCTTGGAAGCGCATGAGAGTCACTTCTCATCCCAGCCCTTATTCCAGCCCTGCTGCTCTGACATGTGTGCATAGCAGGGCTACTCATGCAGAGTGCAGTGTCTCCTAGTTTGGTTTGCAGAGTAATATTTGACTGGGTCATGACAAGAGGTTTGTGGTTGAAAAAAAATAAATCTTCAATTATTCATATCCTGTCAGGGGAAAAAAAGCCATATAATATTGGATTATGCATATTTTATCATCAAGTTGTATAAGTGAGCTATTAAACTGCATACAATTCTTCCAAGTCTTTGTTTTATAGATTAGTTCTACAAAGCATTTTGTGTTCCTGCTGAACATAAACAGCCTCTCATATCTCTACCTACTACACCAAGCATTCTCCTGATTAATTCATGAAGTCTATAATCAAAGGGAACTAGGGAGCAAAAATTAGATTTTGAGCCCTCTCCTAGCTTTGGCAGAGCAAACTATCTGTGTTCAAGTCAGCAAAGCAGATTATTTGATCGTTTTCATTCAAGACAGCGTGTATTGTTCTATCTTCAGCACCATGTCTCGTCCTCTGTCCTTGCAAGGAACACACAGTAGTTCTGCAGCTATATGGGGGCCGTGGTGATGGTCCTCAGAGGTTATCATCATTAGGCTAATGCTAAAAATGGAGGAAATGCTAAAAAAGGAAAAAATCAGCCTCATTTGAACCTTCATGCACAACTAGGAGAAACCCCAAGATAGGAGGTTCTCTCTCTCAGAGATATTCTGCTCTCCCCAGATAGGGGGGCACTAGCACCCCTCAGTACAGTGGCTCACATGAACTGGTCAGGGCATCACACAGAGGCTCTTCTGGACACAACTACAGCTACCCACAGTCATATCATGGCTGAGGGAAAGGACAGACACTCAGTGAGGGGCTTTAGAGGCTCCTCAAGCACGTGTGTAGAACACCATGGCAGACTGAGCTTCCTCAGTGCTCGTTGCTCTGATCTCCCTTGGGCTTTTGCCTCAGAGTCCCTCCACCTTGGAGCGTGTTGGGTGACTGTAAGTTAATGCCCAGGCATAGAAAATAGCTCTTGAGATTTCAAGGCCGGGATGTCAGAAAGAGTAAATTTCCCCAAGAGCAAGGACAGCTGTTTCACAACCACTTTATGACCAAATACAATGTCATCTCAAATAGGTATTCTCTTATTCATGGATGTCTTCCAGGGCCCGGAGCAAAGGATACTCCATCTGTAGTACCTTGCTTTTACAAAAGTGATTATCACAGGCTGAGCCTGGCTGGCCACAGGCATGCAAGAAAACCAGAACAGTAATCCCAGTATTTCTGACCGACCCACTTCAGGGAGGTACCAGCAGAAATGAGGGGAAAGCCCGCTCTCCTTAGGCTTTGCAGGCTCCAAATTGTTGGCTGTCTCACAAAAGGCTGAGTATTGAACCGGGCAAACACCCCTTGGAATTTCACTGCTTATTGGACAGCTCTTGGAAAACCTCTGTCTGAAGAAGGAGATGGAAAACCAGTACCTCATTCTCTATGTCAGTTTTTCTGATGGGCTGTAGGTGTAATGCAGCAGCAGGACATCAGTGTAAGAGATATTGCTTTGGAAGGTATCTGGGGAACAATGTTGTGATGTCTTTATAGTGTCTGTAGTCTGGCAGGAATGAGCAGGAGGCAAGGAAAGGTTAGTTCAAGATGCTGGCTGCTGTATCCTCATCTACACATTGATTTCTGTAAGAAACTGGGTATCTGTGCTCTTGCACTGATGATAAGCTGGGCTTACTCAATGTTTTAAGAGCTCAGTTCAAAGCAGATGTTCTGCTAAATTAGTGAGACATTTAAAAATAAATCACATGACTATTATTGGTATTGATATCCTTAGCCCCCAGAGGCTCCAGGTGCTCTTAATTCTCACTGGAGTGCTAAATACTCAACTCCTTCAGAAGAAGAGAAAAAAACCTAACAAATAAAGGTTAAGTATGTTCAACCCAATTTTTGGCAATGTCCCTTTAACTCAGGTGTCAGTTGGAAGGGTTCTTTTCTTGCCACAGTTTCTTCTGTTATTCTCTTAAAATCCCTCTAGATACCATAGCAACAGCTGGATCACATGCTCCTCAGTGTGCTCCCTGTAAGCAGATGTGAACAATGCTGGCTAACAAAGGCTCAGCAAGTGTTGGACAGGGAAAGGACTGAATTCAGTATCTACATTTTTCAATAATTCACAGCAAAGGCTTTCCATCATTTCTTATGACACAGGTAAATACAGATCCAAATGAAAACCAGATTCAAGTTACTTCATCGCCTGATAAAAAGACCTCAAGATAGCTGACATTTTACAGCCATTTTCTCCCCATCCTCTATAAGGAATTCTGAATCCTCATGGAAGTCTGAGGCTGAAATACATTTCCATATTCAAAGTGCTTAAAGTGCCTGGATGAATACTATATCTGCTTTATTGATGGGTTGTTCCTGGTATTACATTGATTACATTTTTTGGTATTTTTTGAAACTGTATTCATAGAAGGAATTCAGAGCTATTCATCTGTCAATGAATGATCTAAATTCAATTGTGCTCTAACATTTCAAGTAATACATGTCTGTTTGGCCTAGTAACTATGTCATTGTTTTTTACATCACAGAATAAAGCTTCTCACATGTCAAATGAGCATTTAATAATGCCATTGCTTAGAGGAAGCATTCATAATCCTTTTCCTTGACTAATGTGGAAAATCTGTGTACAACCTTATTTATGTTCATATTTAGAAGAGCAAAAAATGATAATTCTCTCCTTTAATCTGATTTCTGCTTCCAAATATCTCCCATAAATTCCTCCCATGTAACACCAAACCATATGCAGTGTCACATTCGCTAGATTCAAAACCCACTTGCAGTGCAGAGTCTGTAGCTATATCAGACACTGTGTAATAAATGTGTGCTTTAATTATGGGTTCTTACAAGGACAAATAAATCATACCTCCTTGCAGCATGATGGAAGGGCTAAAATCCAAATCAGGGAAAGAGAATATTAAATTAATTCTGTTATGCAACTAGATGGAGGGTTAGTAAGAAATCAATGCTAATACTTCTGATGAAAATCTAGACTAGATTCTGTGATTTGTAAAATATAAAGTGTCTCTGAAATTGAAGATGCCTATGGAGCTCTTAGACTAATATTTGTTTATAGTGTCTGCATCAATTTCGATGCAAAAACTGAAGGGATTTAATTATTTTCCTTCTCTTTTACAAAGTCACTTTTTATTACATACCATTAAGTTAGAAATCCAGGGCAGAAATAGCAAGCAGTAAAGTCTACTGCTGATTTTAACTCTCTTTTCTATATGAAGACTACTGAATGCATGTGTGTGTGCGCGCGTGCACATCTTACGCTTCTGCCACCCTCTTGGAGGTGATGCAGGAGATTTTTGGTGATTACTGAACGTGCTCACTGGTAAGGTCAGAGCAAGGGAAACAGCCTCGAGTCAAGTGAAACGACAGCCCCTGCTCCAAAGCCTGAGATCGTTGCACAGCACACTGCCTGACAGGCACTTTTATGCATGGCTTCAGTAGGTCTGGAGCAGGCTCTGAGCTGCGTAAAAAGACACTGGTGCTTAAACAGGGTGGGCATGAAGGGTGGAAGGAACACAGGATGTTAATAGCTTCATGGTGTTTACTTGGCTAGGCAGATGAAGGTTTGGGTGAGTGGTGTCTGGCATACACAGGGTCTGTGTCTGAGCCTCTCCCGCATGTCTCTGGGACAACAGGAGTCCCAGAAGGACCATAAATGGAAGGGACCTTCCTGGCAGGCAAAGAGGAAGCACCAAAGGCACAGAGTATCCTAACGGCTCAGAACAGCTCAAGTGTATTTCCAGCCTCCTCTTGGTCTGCTTGCCACTGCCACAGGCTGCTGTGTACACAGCAACAGTCCCGAGGGTGACCCACACTCTCTGGCTGCAGGACAAGTCACACAGGCCATGTGGGCCAAGGGTGCTTGTCCTGCTCCTGCCCCTTGTGGGGAGACACAAATCTATGCTCCCTAGACTGCTGGTTCAGCATTTCTCCCAAGAACAGCAGATGAGGTTGGAACAATGACATTATGCAAAAACAGAGCAGTTCAGGCTAGGGAGATGAGCTCTTCCATACAAGCTGGATTGGCTGTTAGCCCCTGCCCTGACAACAGGGACTGGTCTTGCCTGCCAAACCATCCAGCTCCAGGGAGGACACAAGCACAAGCCTTTAAACTGATACTGCACTTAAGTGATTACAGACTCTTCACCTTCAGCCTGATTGCAGCTGACTTGAGGAAAAGCAAATTCAGAAATCTAGTTCTGTCTGTCTAAGGGTTGCTGAATAACGGGGCTAGTTAAACCAGGCTAAATTAGAAATTAACAGGCCTGGGGATGGTCTTACAACCCATAAGTAAAGGAAACAGGCAAGCAATCAGCAGCAAATCCTGGGAGGATGAATCACATGCAGATGGGTTTACACTCAGGAATAGCAATTGTGTTTATAAGTGGAAATTATTTATTGTTTTATTTGTAGTCCTTGTACACAAGCATTTTTGCTCAAAACTTCATGCATGTTATGTTTGTGGAAGGACAAAATCATTCTTAAAACATAACCGTAATCACAAAGAGATTGTTAAATCTGACCTTTCACCACCAGAAAATGCTTTTTTATTGCAGTCTGTGGCAAGAGAAATTCCAGAGAATTGTAATGTGTGCAATTAACGGTGGGTCAACATTGTACATGGCGTAATCCAAGGCGGTTACAGCTTGGAGATACAGCTACTTACATCTACTGAGTGTCTGGCCCCAATAACGTAAAATAAGATCTGCTCTGCAGAATGACACCACTGTTACTGAGGACCCCATGACTAGCCTTTGTATGTGAGAAAATGCACAGTTAATAGGATTTTGCTATTAGTGAATTTGATCTGATACTGTGCTTTATTTTTTCCAGATCAGCCTGGCAGATATTTAGCCCCAACAAAGCCAAGAATGTAAGAGCATTTTTTACCTATTGTGAACATTTTCCTGCATGTCCTGTTACTTGCCGGGAGGCAGGAGCTCCAGGCACAGGAGCCTGCAAGTGGCTGGGCTGCAGGCAGTATCACAGGGTGGCCTTGGGCAGCCTCACTCCATCAAGAGTGACCTGGACTTGAGGCTGCCAGTTCAGCTCTCGCACAGTCACAGTCCTCACAAATGTTGAAATGCAAACCAGAAAAAACAAGCTGTACCTTTTTATTCACCTTTTTATTTCTTGACGAGTACTTTAAATAGAAATACTCTGACCTATTTTTTTAACGTCACTCCTGTCTTGATATTCCCACGTAGAAAAAAGCTGTGTGTCACTCTTTGTAGCAGCCCTGTTCTCGAAGGCTTGGGACTGGATTCAACCCAGCAGCCCTGTAGTGGGGAATAGCCACCCAGCCCCACCAAAAGCAAGGGTTATTTGACAATGGCTCAGAGCAACCCTTTTCAAGCCTTGAAGAGCACAACAACTTAAGTAATAGTCACTGCCTGCTTTGCTCTTTTCATGCTCTCTCCTAGCTTGGCACAGAAATAATAAAAAGTCTCTTTGAGAAGATAATGAACATTCTGTGTTGCTCACCCTTCCTGTAATTTATAGGAGCTAAGGACACCAGGCAAGAATAATGGGCATTTCTGCTGCATTTCAAGGTACGCTGGCAAAGTCTTCTGGTAGATTAGAAGAAAAGAATAAGCAGTTTTAATGCAGTCCCCAGGCACCATCACCCACGTCTGGCTTCGAATGTCAAAGAAGCCAATCCTGAAGAAGGCTTTGCCTGTACAGTGGCTGGTGCCTCTGTGCCTCAGGCAACTGAGCAGAGAAGGGAAACACTGCAAGGGTAAATGCCTGAGGGTCAGTGCTAAGCTGGGCAAGAGCCTGGCCCAGGAGTGCCCTCAATGCTGGCTGTGGGTGGGCAAAGCTCTCTCCTCATGTAACAGTCTGAGGACGGGGTACAGCATTCAGCAGAGCAGAGCATCCCTCATTTTTTATGGAGCCTCTGTTCTTGCTTCCCACCAGCTGCTGCATCCTCTCATACACAGTGCTTTCCTTGTTGCTCTGAAGAAAGGACAAGCTTTTCCTTCTCCTCCCACTAATGGTGGAAAATCCATAAGCCAACATTGTAACACTCGTCATTACAATATAGGAGCTTTTTTTCCTGGCTGAACTTATTTATATGTCTCTGAGGTGTTTAGAGAGGGGAAGAGAGCTGCCTTTTCCTGATATCTTGTCTGACGACGTGACAACCTGGACTATCATCACAGGGCAGATGTTTTCTGCAGCAGCTGGGGAAAAATAATTAGTACAGCAGAGGTATAAGCAATCCTGCGTTGTCTGTCCCTCAGCAACAGAGGCCTTAGGCTCTGGTTGCCTGAGCAGCAACAGGAAAGTGAGGTAGTTTGAGGGTACTATTACACCAGCCTGAAATTAGCTTGCAGCACAGTTTGATCATTCAACTGATTGAAAACACCCATCTTTGACATCACTTGCTTCTCAGTTAATGCCTTCTGCTCCTGTTTTGTACCATCATGAGTAAAACAGAAGCCTTCTGGGGGGAAAAACAGAGATCCCTAATCTGCTGTGCAGACTGTAGTAGCTGGACTTAGAGGGGCAGCCCCCTGCCAGAGTGGAATTTGTTTCGCTTTTCATGGGTTACAGCTGCTACTGAGCAAACTTTTCTCTCCTTCTCTTATTTGCATAGCAGACTGCAAACTTTTCAGGCTACTTCAAATAGCAGTCTGGTTGAACATGAAATCTTTGCCACCAAGAGATCTGTCATTTGGCAGATGAATAGCATCATTGCTAAAGTTTTAAAAGAAATTATAAATCTTCCACCAAAGAAATTATAAATCTTCCACCCTCTGTGTCTTACAGTTATCCTGAGTCTGTGGAGCTCACAGCTGTTTTTCAGGAGGGAGACAGGTTTATGTAGAGAACTAATGTACACATAAATCTCTTCTCCATATATTCTGCCTCCTCCTGTGTTAAATCTTGGACTTGGTATGAACTGATACAACACTCTGAACTTTTTAGTATTGATGGAAGTGACTGTCCACTGTGAAACTGCTCTTCTTTTGGGTCTCCCTTACTTGGGGGAGGAAAAAACACTAATTCAAAGATAACATTGCAATCAGTAATAGATTCATGCTGATCAGATTCAGAAACATTCATATTGAAAGGCTGCAGACTTTTCCTCTCTCTCTCTAACTGATGTTACATAAATTGATGGAGGATAAGGAGTTTTTATCTGTATGGGATCTTCCAAACAGAGGTCCTTATAATTCTGCCAGGTTCTCATCTCACTCATTTGAATATTTCCCCTTGTCTTGAGAAGAAGCATAAATTTCAATTTGCTGTAAAGATTTATTCCTATCCCGTAGTGAATTTTCATTACATGTGATACAGATGCTGCTCCACTTTTATACTTGGGGTTTCAGGATTTCAGAACAGACTGTAAGTGCAAAGAGAAACAATTTCATGATAGAACACAAGTCTAGGAAAAAAAAGGAATCATTGAGCCACGTAAGAGTACAAATGCAGAGACTACCAGGCAGATCACTGTCTGAATCTGGTGGTTACTTTCAGCCAGGATGGTATCACCCTGCCCACAAGGCTTGCCGTAGAAGAGCTGCCACTCCCTGCTTCTGTAAAAGCAGAGAGGAAAAGGACTGAATGTCCCCTACTGCGTGTCAGAGCCCAGCTTATCAAATCTGGGGCTGCTGGCACTGCAACAGAGCTCATGAGCGCATGATACAGGATGACCTCACTGACCATGATACAGGATGCATCTGGAAGCATATGCATCTTCCAGGAAGACCATGGAAATCTAGGAATGCTCAGTGACTTCAGTCTTGGGTGTCCAGGAAGGATGACAAAAGGTGAGAGTTGTAGTGAAGTGTGGCTGCAATTTCTTTAACCCTAGCCACGCAGAGGCTGTTCATTTATAGAACAGCACCATTCCTCTCTCATGCATGCTGATTCAGGAGACAAAATTTCTTCCAGTACAAAAGGACCTGTACTTTGCCTATTTACTTTTTCCTTCTGTGCTGAATTAATCCAAATGCAGTGCTAACTCAGACTAATACCTTGAAAGTAAACTTTATTTCACTTTCCAGAAAGGGCCAAAGACTGGATCTGTTATGTTGTAAGCCATCATCATAGACAGCCTGTTTTCCAGTATCAGTACATCTCAAGAATGGCAAATACCTGCAGTTGGTTTATCAACCTCTAGCACTGACAGATCAGAAACCATGTCCAACTTTAAATCCACTACAGATTACTCTGGGCCTAACACCAAACAGTATACCCTGTCTCAAACACAAGAGAGGAGCTCCACCCTCCAAAACCAATTTAGCCTATTATGGCCTCCATACTGAAAAGCATCCACTGGCACTTCCATGCTGATTTATCAAGATAAAATCAAAATGTTGATTAACTAAAATTAAGATGTATAGGGCACAGAAGGGCCCTCTTCTACTTCTTGCTTCATATTGCACCAAAAAACAGAATGAGGAGAGATGCCTTTTGTTTTCTTTCTGGATTCTTTTTTTTTGTTTTGTTATCACAGTATTACATAGAAAAAACTAATCCCTTTCATTTAGCAAATCCATTTTGTTTCTTGGAGGGTTAAATCCTGCTTGCCTCAAACAAATGAGTAATCCAATTGGCTTCAATGTGACAACTCCCAAAAGGCAAATAGGATTTGACTCCCTCCAGAAGGCAGTACACAGATTTTTGTGAATGAGCTGTTTAAAACGCTGGATACTTTGTGTGCTAGCTCTGGCACTGCCCTATAAACCCATGAGTCTGTCAGCCAGTTTTTCTTATGCTAAAGGTTTAAATGGCGTCCTATGGCTCTAAATTTAAAATAGGGCCTTCAACAACAAATCATAAATTCGACCATGTTGGTTTTGTCAGAGGGAGACAAGAGGGAGAAGAAGGAAGCAGTGTCTGAAAGCAGTAGTTAGGGCTAATTTACAGGATATTTTAATTTGTTGAGAACTACATAATCTCCTAGGACCCTTGCAAAACTGTAAGCTCTCTAACACGAGAGATCAAGAGTGACTGAGCCACGTTGTATAAACCTCCCCAGTTTGCTGACACCAGGGGCTCTCTCAACTCTTCACTGTCTGAACTTCTATATTCTTATTAAGGCCTTTCACAAGAGAGCAGACAATTGATCTTGTATTTGTCTCACGTTTGCTACTGAGAGTGCAGACTGTTTTCAGAGTAGCCTGAATTTCTCTTTTTTTTCCTCTGGTTACTTCACAAAAGACAACTAGACACCTCCCAGCACCCACCTGCAATGCCTACACCACAACAGAAGGGAGATCCCTTGACAAAAATATTCACACTGGCAGGAGACAAGGTCAGAAAGGTAGTCAACAGTCCATATGCATGAAACCCATCTAAGGAAAATAGCTTCAGTGATCTAACTTTGAGAGCTGAAAAAATGTGGAAAAATCACCCACTGGCTCTTTAAAAACAGTCAGATGCATAGAGACACCAAGTCTAAATAACAAGGAAGAGGAGAGAAAATCACAACAAATACTGTGCCAAACATATTTTGTGTTGATTTAACTAAGCCAAAAGACAGACTTAGTGCCATCAGATGGAATTACACGCCCTAAACTTCTGTTTAGTTGCCCCGATTGCTAGAACTGTGCCCTCCCACTGCCTCATATCCTTTAAAAGGTAGCAAGGATCAGGCAACTTGCATTCCTTAGGAGAATATTTGTAGCCTCTAATTTTCTTTTTTTTTTTCCAAAGTAAAGCTTACAGGAGAGGGGGAGCAGAGAAAGTTGTTATATAAGCAGTGAGGGTAGGGAGTTCTGATTAGGCTTGTACTCTGGGCTGCAAAATAAATAATCAGATAAAATGAGGATGCAAGGACTAACACCAGGACTGAATATAGTTCAGGGGTTTGTTTCCTGGCCACCTCTTCCCTGATAATACAGGTACAGGAAGGGTATTGTAAACTGGCATAGTCATTTTTAACATGTACTGTTCATTACAGAATTCAAATACTATAATTTAAAGAAAAATCTTTGTATTCAGGATGGGCCTCAAACCAAAATGTTGGATGTGAATACCTCCTGTCTGCTGTACAAAGCTTGATTTAGGACCACTTTGGAGCAAAGGACTCTGTATTCCAGTGCTCTGCCCAGGCTGTGGAGGTGACAGCAACTACAGCCCTGTGGCAGGAGGAGGGCCCTGTGGCCAATCTTGTCCTGCCCTTGGCAGAATAAAATAGTGGAAATTTAAGGCAAGCATGCAGGCTGTGCCATTATCTCCAGAGAAATTTCACAGGCAGGACCATGCAGTCAATGACCATTTGAAGAAAACTGTTGCTCAGCTTCTTAAATTACTTACAAGGACTTAGATTTCAGTAAAAAAACAGCTTTCACTTTGGTAAACATGAAACAGACTCCTAAGCCTTCAAAGAGCAAATATCATTGGAAAAGAAGACAGAAGTCATCCACGAGCTAATTTGAGATAGTTCCCTGGAGTCTATTTTTTTAAGATATTTTTTTCCTCCAGTCTAGTCAAATGTGCTAATTAATAGATCTCAGTAGAAAAAAGACCCACACGTTAAACTAAAATAATCCAAATCTCATGGTATGATCTGAAATGCTTTCCAGTTCTACTGTGTGAAATTTGCCTCACAACAGCATGTGGGAAGCCCTGTGAGCTTGACTCCTGCAGGGCCAGTGTAGAGGTGGACGGTGAAGCTCTAGGAAGCTCTACAAACGTCATCAATGTGAGTCTCCCAGGTTTTGGTTTTTTGTTGTTTATGGTCTTTTGGGGGGTGGGGGGGGTAGATTCTTTGTCACGTGGAGGGCCTTTCCAAACCACCTTCTGGGAAATTACTGCCTGAAATCTTGGTCATTTGAACTAGGTATTTCAAATCCCCTACTTAGCCCTGCAAATCTTTAATCTTATAAAAACTTACAAAATTTTTGTCTTAAAGGCTGTAAAAGACAAAGCAGTGCTCAGCCACTCTCTCCTGAAATCCTGTTGGAGTGAGATACCAGGTTGAAGGTGATTTAAAGGGAAAAGAAGACAGGACATTTACAGTTACAATCATGACTGTTTAAAGGTTAAAAACTTCTGATTTGAGAATTTGCAGTGTAGGAGGAGTGCAACAGGGTTCTAACCGTGAACTCAGCTAGTCGGCCAACAGGCTGCACTTACAGAAGATTCAGTCCAGTAAAAAAACTACTGATTTCTTTCCTGTGAAAAAGAGGCAATTATTTCAGAAAAAAACTTTCCTCTTCAACAAATACAGGTCTAGAACTATGGTTTTTTTTCCAAGGTCAACTGCCAGTAAGTACCGTAAACATATACGAGGAAAAATAGAGGAACAAAAAACAATCTTTTTGCTGGAAGATACCAAGGGTTCAGCTGAGATGTCAAAGCACATTTGGTGGCCAGTGGTGCTGCTGGATTTTAATCCTTTCCAGATAAGTCTTGGAAGAAAGCAAGCTTAACCCCATTTGACTGACCTATGCTTACTCAGGGTGTCTTTTCCACTCCAGCAGCTTGAGCCACATACAAAAGACCTTGTTTTTGCAATGATTTTGATAGATTTTCAGGGAAACAAATGTGTCTGATTCTGAGGGAAGTCTGATGTGGTTTGTGCCTCTGGAAGTTGACTTGCAGTTCGCTAACCCTAGTTGCAGCTGTTGAATTCTGTTGTACCAAAATAATGAAATGCAGCCTTGATTTCCTTTCTTCTGGGTCAGATCTTGACAGCCAGTGACATTCTCAGCTCTGAGAGCAGCTGGGGTCACTGGCTCTTGGAGAATTAGGCTCTCTGTCTCCTATGGAAAGTATTTGGTATGCTGTGGTTGTTGCTTTGATTTTCTAGTGATGTGTACTTTTATACATGCCTGTAAAAACAAACACAGTTTACCCTACTACCACACTGATCCCTTGCAATCCCTCGTCAATAATGTCAAGCCAATGTTACACTCAAGCCCAGGAATGACTCATTTTTTACAACTGTGGTCTTCTGAGAACATTACAAAGGCTGCAGTGGAATGGTTTAATTCAGAAGTATTTCCTGCATTACCATCAGTGGCTTATTTTTCCTGGGTCTCCATTTTCTTTGCTTTTCCAATAGTTTGGGTGTTCTATATTTAGCCAGTTACTGAAGCACACGTGGGTAACTGAACTAAGTGCTTACACAAAAGCTTTTTCCCTCAATTTTTGCCTTCGTAGTAGAACCCCCTGTAATTTTACTGTATTGAACTCCCACTCATCTCTGCTGAATACAGCTGTGTAAGATTTTAGCGGTGCATATTGCATTTTTAATTTACTCTGTGCCTCTGCCTCAAACGAGAAGCAGATGACATCTGCTGCCAGAGTGACTCAGCATGCGAAGAACTGCAATCGCAACCTATCAGCCTATGCTAAATGGCCTGACCCATTTATACTTTGAAAGTCAGTCAAATCTAAATGCCAGATACTAGATTAAGGTGCAGGTGGGTGGGGATTGGAATGAGCCTAGAAGAGGTGAGGGAAGGGACAGATGGTGTCCCTGAACTACACAGGCAAGCACCGGAACAGGGACCGATGCAGGGTGATGCCTGGACCCCTACCCTGCCATCCTGGGCAGGGTTGTGCTGGTTTGTAGCCCACCCAAACAAACATAGCAGGCAAAGGTGTTACTGCAGATGGAGGGGAAGAGAGTCAGAGAGATATGCAGGGGCAGACTGGGGAAGCCTGTATGAGCCTGCCTTCTGCTGCAGGAAGTGTAAGAGAAGGTGAAACGACTGGTTTCACAGGTGGCTCAGAGAGCATGGCCTGCAGGCAGTAGAAGCTTGCAGGGAGCAGTTGCTCGTTTTATCTTCAGCAGTATTTTGGGAGGGAGAAGAGAGGGCACAATGCAGCACAGGCTTTGGCATATTAACGAAAGGCATTAGCTAGTCAGCAGTTAATCCAGTGAAAAGGTGCCTCCTTGCCTTGCTAACAATGGGTTTTCATTTCTAAGTGGACAAGATCTTTGAAGGAATAAGAGATTAACAATATAATGCTTCTCAGTCTACAGATCAAGTGTAATTTTCCAGTACTGCTTATCAGTGTCCAGACTTGTTTCTCATAGGAATGTGATGTTTTTACAAGGCCATGTTTGGCAGCTGAGCCTCGAAAGCACCTGTATGTGTGAAGATGTCATTGATTTTAGCATATCCACTGGAAAGTGCTGATTGTTTACAAGACTGTTACAGGGAAGCTGGGTTTAGTTCTGCTTCTTTTTGTATGTATGTCACAACATTGTCATATATTTGGCATATTTTCCTCCAGAATAGAGAGAGCTTTCCATGAACCTCTAAGCTAAATCCCTCTCTGCAAAAATATTTCCTTATTCAGAGATGAAGAAACTAAACCAAGAAATGATTCAGTGGTTTTCTCAAGTTCAGGGAAAGTTCTGGAACCTACTCTATGTCTCTGGTAGAAGATGGCAGGTTTTGTGGCTGAGTCCTTTACCCTTTCTGTGACCTAGGAGCTATATATACAGCTGTGTATTTCCATGAGCCCATCTTTTTGTTTAAAGCAATCAGGATGAGTTCTAAATTTGCATTGATTCTGTCTGGAAGAATTAATGGCTGAGGTGAAATGCCCAGGAGCTCCTTCAGGAGAGAAAGCATAAAGAATCTTCAAGTTCTGCTCTTCATTGAAAAGGCTCTCTTGTCCTCTAGTAATGCGAGTCCAGTTTCAGGCGTCTCTCTTTAGGAGCAAAAGGTCCCAGATTACTTTCTCCTGAGATCATTTGCAGGGTTCTCTGCAAGTTCTGATGGATTTGACTGTACAGTGTTTCAATGTGTGAGAGAGAAGATGTGGAGGCAGCTGGCATTCATTCCAGAAATACGTGGGCACTGGACTTTGCCAGGGCCACGCCTGGGAATGTCTCAGCTCTTCCGCTGCAGGGGTGCAAAAGCACAGGCTGTTTCTTCCTCAGAGCTAGTTAGTTTAATCTGCCAAACTCACCTAATTTTTCACTTGGAAAATGGTTTTGTGCTTTAAAGGTCCTTACCCTTCAAAGGTGTCTGAGTCTTAGTGCACACTCAGTTAGAGAATGCCCTGGAAAACGAGAGCTCTTGGCCACGATATACGTGACAAAAGACAGCCATAAAAAAGGGATTTAATTTCAAAATGCCACATCACATGCATTACAAAATGATATAAAAAGCTACAGCTGCTCTGCTAATAATACTCTACATGCTTTAAAATGAAACACTTTATGAACTTGCTATCTTTCTTAGACCTTTATCCTTTATCACAATCTCGATGCAGCGGCCTCAAGCTAGCTACTATTATCATATCAATAAAGTACCCATCTTGCTGTCTCTTCCACATAAATAGCCTTTATTAACTAGCAGCCCCTCTGAAGTCAACTAAGTCACTTGCACGCATGAAAATGTTGGCAGTGAAATTTCAAGGGTCAGTCCCAGCTTTCATTTTGCTTGATTATGTTTCATAGACACACATTCAGCCGTTTCCCAGCCCTTATCTATAAAGCACCCGCCCCTCTATTTACATGGGAAAGAATAAAGAAAAGAGCAAACTACAACATGAGGGTGTTGCAAAGGCAGGGAACAGTGCTATCTGCAGAGAAACACATACCCATGGCCTGCTGCCCATAAGAAGCAGTCTGAAAAGACTAAAGCAGCACAGAGAGAAAAATAACACAGAGAAGGCCAGCTGTGTCTTGAGGCATGGTTTTGGTTGTCATGTCTCCTGTAGTATAGAAGATACACCTTATTTTCATTAGGATGAAGTGAAGCTGAGCTGCCAGGCAGTGCCTTTAGATCCTAAGTACACTCTCCAAACACAACATGTAATGAAGGCATGAAACAGTTCTCAATGAATGGTGCAGCCATTCACAGAGTACAGTGTGATCACCCTGTGGTTTCATGGCCAGTCCTCCTGCAGCTCTCATGTCTGAGGTTGTGTCATTGGGGACTGGAAGGGATGCTGGCCACTGCCCAGCCCTTCCAAGCAGTATATAAGGACAACTGAGGACAAGAGGTGTGTCAGAACTCTAAGCTGCTCATCAGATCATTGAGATCTTTAAAGAAGAGTGAAAATACAAACTGTGTTAATTCAGTAGTATACCACAAAAACGTTGTGTGAGATGTGTTGTAAGTAATCAATACTTAATGTCACAATGAGTCTTCCATGGTTTCAGAAATACCGTCTTAAAGGTACAAAACACTCAAAGGATTAAAAATAATCTTTACATGTCATTCTAACATAAACAAGGGATGTTTGTACTAGGTCGATCCTGTTGTGTTACACAGGTTGTAGCACACAAGACAGTGCTATGTTGTCTTATACTTCAAAAACCATCTTCTCCACTAAAACAGGAATAATTTTAATTTGAAATTAACAACCCCATCATCATTTTAAAGTGAAAAAAGAAAAAAGGAGTCACGCCACAGACTCCTTTGTCTTCAAGTAACAACTTCCTGTATTTATCCCTGAAGTTCTCACACGTAGTTGATCTGCTCGGGAATAAACTGTACCTCAGCACTGGAAAGCCAGGCATTAGGCACACATGAACTGATGACATTAACGCATAATTAGCACATAATCTTCTGGAGATCCCATATGGCTTCAATCATATCATTACCAACAGCAGCACATCATATCATCCAAAACAAGCAGGTCAAGCCCTGACCTTTTTCTAGGATACATGTTTTGATAATAATAGATATTATTTTAGGCTAGAAATTGAAGTAGATTTATGCTATAATTTATGACCCAGCTGGTCATAAATTATTCTGGTTAGAATTAGCTGGTCATTCACTTTTTTTTTCCTCTAAAGTGAATGTTCTCTTTGATGATCTTGGTGGTGATGTCTGCTATCTTGCTTCTGTGGCCGACAATAACATAACAAAGCCGACTAGATTGCCAGCTCAGTCTTACAACTGAGTAAGAGTCTGGCATTTTACCAGCTCAAATAGTGCTGCACTGGTTGCAGGGCACAGAAAAAAAATGCAAATATTTCAGCTGTGTAGACTGCTATACAAATAGCAAAGCAGACAAGGCAGCCCCATCTGGGAAGACAAAAGATGTATGTGATGACCTCCTTCCTTCAAGTTAAACAAGTAAAATCTTATCCTGGGTTATTGTCACAAGTTCCTCTCCTCTGTGAATGTGCACAAAGGGCAGTGCACTGTATCTGCAGCTTGGCCGCATGACAAGAGGCCAGAGAGGATGTTTCGCAGTCAGGTCTCACTGTGCCCTGTCTGTGTGCCTGCTATGTGTGTTTGTGGTCAAGGTGCCAATGGCTGACTGAGGACACAAGTCAGCAAATGCCAGTTCAAGCTGTCACATTTTCTTCTATACTGCCTCTGCTCCTCAACCAACATCTTTGATGTTGACATTCCATGTTGACATTCCATGTGTTTGCCCTACCTCCCTGTTGTGCCCTGCTTTTCTTGCAGTCTCATTTTTTCTTGAAGGAGCATTGAAGTTTGTCAGGACAAGTGGAAGCAGCCTACTTTCGGCTGCATGTCCAGTAATTTGGTCACTCTCCCTTTTTGGCAAGGTAGGCATGGACGTTGGGGTGTGATAGAGTTTCTTTGTCCATTTCTGTCTATGAGGTCTGACACAATGAGCAGTTTGAGCTGAGATATTTTTGGCTGACAGTGTTCCAACATGCAATGCATGGCACAATTTACTTGGCTTTGCTCCTTCCCACAGAAATTAAGAAAATCCATACAATGCTTCTTGCCTGTCAGGAAGCTATACTCTGCATTAATCTCTCATTTGGGAGACAGGCTATGTGACAGAGAAGATTAATCCTAACCACAGATAACACTTCCCTTCTTTAAATAGTTTCAGGAGATAAGTAACTTCTATAATGAAACACTATCCCACAGCAGGGTTTTGGTCTAAGCCAGGAACTTTTAAGTTTTAATTCTGGCTTTCAGACAAAATCTCTTTGTGGATAAAAGTAAGTAGAAGCCTGGTTTTGTTTTTTTGTGGGTTTTTTGACAGAGAAGGAGGTATACCCTCAGCTTTCTTCACTCTTGTCAAAAGTTCCAGCTCTTCAGCACAAACACATCCCTTCTCTTGCTACTTCTTTTCCTATAGCCTAGTCATAGAGTTTTCCCTGCAGATGTATTGAAAGAATAAATTATCCAATGCCAGAAAGATTTCTGAAGATGCAGGTCATGGCTTGAGGCAGATTCAGTCATGCAGAGTGCTCTGAGGTTGCTCTAGGGAGCCTGAATTGTTATCATGGTCCCCACTAGTACTCAGTATTTACCTGTAAAATGTACCCAGCAGACCTCATTCTTGAATCTGGGTCACACCGACATACGCTGCTACCCATGGGTAAAATCTGGTCCAAAACCCATTAAAATCAGAAAGAGTCTTTCCTATGTGAAGTGGGTTGGAGTCAGAGCTTCGCAAGACGCATGAACACCAGCCTTCTCCACTTCTGAACAGCACAGTGATGACCTTACAGACAGCTGCTTTCTGAGAGCTTTTTTTCACACAACTGGGCAAGTCTTGGCCTCTAGAACATAAAGGACCATACCATAGGCACTGTCCAAATAGTATTCAAAAAATAGGATTCAGACCCCTGCAATCTCTTGGCAGTACTTGCTATTTTAATCCTTTTTCAAACCCTGCAGAAGTAAAACCTGCATTGTAGTGATTTTCCTCCCTTTCCTACCACCAGACAAATCAGGGACAGCAGGCTGTGACCACCAGGTCTTAGTGTTGGGGCAGAAATAAACCGAAAGAGAAAATGTGTGTAGGAATATCATGCTTACAAGGACATTTGAAAATTAGGATTGGTGATGAGGTAAATTCTTTGAAAGAACTAGTATTTGTTTAAGGGACCTTTTCTAGCATGCAAAATAATAGGCTACATGCTGGAAGTTCATACTGAAGATAGTTGTGCAGATGCAAGAGTATCACTGAGACTCCAGAAATGCTGTGACTGCAATTTTAACTTAAACTAGGTCCGAATTACAATCTCCACATCCCTGTGGCTGTGCTCCTGGCTTCTGCTGGGCCACAAGCCAGCTGCACAGCACTGCAGAGACTTGCCTGGGACTGCTGGTACCAACAGTACCTTATTAAACACAGGCGAAAATATCAAACAAAGATTGGTTTCTGCATCCATAAAACTGGTAGCCATGAGCAGAGCTGTGTGTGATGCTGTGATGAGTGTTTGAAGTAATAACCCAATATTCTTCCCTAATGGTGAAAGAATGGCCTCTATGGTGGTGATCATGAAGTAGTGCTATGGCTACTAACAGCCTTTTAATGCCCCACGTGACAAACAGAAAGACGAAGCCAAGTTCCACCCTGTGGCATAATGACTTTTCCTGGTGCAAATACAGGCACAAAAATCTCAATGACTGAAGGAAAGTGTCCTTCCTTCCTTAACACTTTTTCCGAGCTATGTGGGAAATACGAACCAGTACCTCTCCCTCTGTACCCTCAAGAGAAGCCAATTGCTATAGCAATGGTTAACCAAAAAAAGCAGATCACCTGTTTAGCCTCCCAGGCTAAGCAGTGAGAAGCAAATAAGGTTTCTATTTTATGGATTAGAAGCAGGGAAACTCCTTTATCTGTGTTTGCTTTTGGCTAGGACTTTACTGGCAAAGGACTTGGGCAATGTGATTGAATGATTATGCCATTTCAGTCCTGCCTGTGAGCAGCTGTTCGAGGTGATTTCCCCCAAGCCTTCAGCCTTCCCCCACTTGGAAATCCAGACATCAGGACTTCAGAGCACTGAGGCTCCAGGCACCCAGCTCTTTGCAGAGGGCAATGGTACCTCTGCCCAGTGTAGAATCTGCACAGCCACTTTTTCTGGTTTTTTTGATTCTTTCTTTTAAGCCAAATGGACCAAACAGCATTTTGATAACAATTGCATTCAAATTGAGTGGAAATGCTGACTGTTAGGGCTGATATCCATGAAGAACATCACTGTAGAAAGGGTTTCCAAGAAGAGTTCTCAAACCAAGATTCTCGGTTAGTGGCCTAGACTACAGCTAAGATATCTCAGCATAAGGGTAATATTTTTGAAGGCAGTGGAGGTTCAGCATAGGAATCATTTATCTTAGTTAACTGTAACCTCTAGCACTAGATCAGTCATCCCACTTAAAAATAGGCTTTCGATACTCTGACTTTTAACTCTAGTAGTTGAAATTTAAGCTCCAAATATTTAAACTCCTAAATATAAGTGGCCTGGTTTTCCAGGGTGTTAAGCATATGCAGTGCCTATTGATTTCAATGAGAATGTCTACCTCTCATGCCTGTCTACCATTTTGGAAAACCAGGCCATTGCATTTAGTTATTGATACATAGATTCCTAATTTTAAGCAACCAGGTTTGAGACCTTTTCTAGCCATGTAGTTCTGCTTCAGCTTCAGCAGAAACTCGCTTTCATGGAGTGAACCCTTAAGCACCCTTGGCTTACCCCCTTCCAGCCCAATCGTCCATGCTGTGGTAAGTATTCACTTAAGTCCGATTTTGCAGAGGCAAACAACACCGTCATATAAATTTAAAATACTGCTTGAGTGCCCTTATTTTTACAGAACAATTAATACTGAGACAGAAGGGAATTTGTGATGCAGAAGTATTCTCTTTAGTACAGATCATGCATTTCAGTGGGAAAGGCAAAGTTAAATACATAATAAAGTTGAATACAAACACTTAGTTCCAGCTGTATTTGGACTGTATCACAAACTAAATAATACTAGAAAAATTAAAATGAACACTCCTTCTCTGCTGTAGTCTACATTTATAGTGCTAATCCCATATGACGCTTGATCAGAAAGGAACAGGAATGGATGTAGCAGGAAACTATGTGCCAGGTCTGTGCTAGATTGAACCTACCAGCTGTTCAAACACAGCCCTACTGCAGGGACAACTAATGCAAAGGAAAATAAATATGCTTTAACCCATGTAGCTTACACTAGCTCAGCATTAGCCACAGTGACCAAAATACTTTCCTCCAAGGACACTCACTTAGAGTTATAAATGCTGGCAAAATTTCCTTTCTCTGACTGGTACTCATACAACGGCACAGGTTTTCAGTGGACTTAGCCTTAATCTTAGACTTTCAGAGAGAATTAGCAGCATATGTTGCTTGCATACATCTTGATGCCACCTGTAGATTCTTTAGGTTCAAAGGAGGCAGCAAATACATCAACACTTAGGGAGCCATTTGGATCTTGAAATCCTAAAGTGGGAAGCACTTCTAGAAGGTTGCAAATAGGCTGAACTTTCACACTGGAGTGAATGATTAAGCTGTTCAAAAATGGGTCAACAGAAAGAGCAAATTGATTAGACATACTTTACAGAGAGCAAGGGTAAAATGGGGACAGAGCAGGTGGGGTTAGGGATGTTTTGGAGAATAAAGGATGTGGTAGAAGGAGAATTATCTTTTTTGAAAGGAGGACATTTATTTCAAAGGGATAAATCTGAGCCTCAATACATACACTGTTCTGCACACAACTTTCTGAGCAGCAGTAATTCAGGTTCTGGGCACATTCTCATCTGGAAGAGAAGTTATGCCGCTTCCTTCAGTATGCCCCAGGATTCTTGTGAGTCCACTGTCACACACTGAAAGGTGGAACTGCACAGGAGCAGTCAGATGAGCAGGGAGTAGGTAACAGTGGTTCTGCTATTGGCTGCTTAACACAAGGCACTGCCAGGTTACTCAGTGAAAGGGAAATCTAGAACACCAGTGATGTGGGCTTGGCATGCTGAGAATCTGGTTGCAATCTGACACTTGTATTTAGTGGCAGGATTTCTATTTAGCTAGCTAAAATTGTTTACAGTGGTGTAAGAATAGCTCAGAATGCCCATTTTTCTGACTTTTCAGACACAGCCATAATGTTTTAAACACAGGTGTTGGGCTCAGTCTCATGTCTTTGACAATGTACACAACGAGCCCATGACATAGCCATAGTTAGATCCTAAGTAAACCTGTACAATAAACATGCTCAAGCAAACAAAAGACAAGGAACATATGGGGTGCTGCTGGGGCTGGTTTCTGCTTGGTTGTAAAACAAAACCCAAAGTGAGAACCATTCATAAACTATTTAAAGGAGAAGCTGCAGTTTGAATCTTCACTTCCCCAGCCTGGCCCAGCTGCACAGACCCTGCTCACCACCATTTTTTGGCTGTGGTAGAGGAGAGTTTCTCAGGAAGCAGCCAGTGCATTAAGAGCCTTGCCACATCCAGTACATTAAGAGCCTTCCACATCCTCCTGCAGCTGCCAAGGGCCTGGCACCACCACTCAACCCCCTGCTGCAATTCTAGCAGAGGAGTGGGCAGTGCAGGATGCCTGCCTGCTCCAGCAGACAAATGCAGCCCAGCTTACAGAACTGTGACCTCCAGTGCCACCACAACACAACCTGCCTTGGGGACAGGCCTGCAGCTGCAGCCCAGATCCCGTTTCTGGTGACACTTGAGCACAGCCTGTCACCTTGAATGTTCTCCAATGCGTTTGTAAATCAGCAAGGGTAAGCCCCTAAAAGACCAGGCTTCTTTTGTACCATTTATTATTGTACTGAAACAGAGCTCAGGCTCCTGTGCAAAAATTTTGTCCTGATGGAATAAGACAGATGAATAAGATGGATGCAGCTGTTTGTCTGGAGCTACTGAAGTGGACCTGCAGGACCTGTCACTCTGACCAGGTAGCTCAGTAGCTGAGGCTCTCCAGGCTGGCCACTTTAGCAGACCAGCTGCCCACTGTGTCCAAGGGCACCAAGTGTACTGCTCACACGCTGGCTGCTAGGACAGCCCATCCGTTGTGCAGCTGATGCAGCCTGGATCCGTGGGATTTGCTGCCTGCTGCCTGAGTCAGTATTGACAGCACAGGCAGCAGCAGGGGTGTAGTAAACCCAGGTCCTGCCTCTGCTTAGTGCTTGTTTATGTCAGATACTCACACATATGTGACAGGGGACATATGTTTCACTAAAGAGCTGAAATGAGTTTTGACACAATGAAAAAAGTGGAAAAATATCCTGTGGAGGAAATGGGAAAGGAAGGACAAGAATGACAAAAATAAAACCAGGCAGTTGCACACATAAATTTTGTTCGCTGTAAATATTGGCAGGTTGCTGCTTTGAGACGTTTGTATTCCTACTGGTTGCTTTGGTGGTGTTATCAGCTTTACAGATGTCAAAATGGAGTGCATATGGAAGAGGTTTGTAAGGGACTGTGCAGTGGCTTCATAGACAGGTCCAGAGAGTCTCTTTGAGAACACCAAGGACAAGAGAGCTTGTAGTTATAGGAGGACAACTAATCAGTAGACGTGGAAGAGATAGTTTGATTTTGATGACTTTTACAAGAATTTGGAGCTCATGTGAAGTGGGTGTACTGGCGGGGCAAATTGGTTAACATTGATGGACCTCTGGGAGGATCTGGAGGCCCTGGAAGGAGTAACAGGACAGCAGAATCACCTGGCATACAAACATACACACAGCTCAAGAAAGAGAAGTGCCAGTAAGATGCTTCCTAGGGGACTGGAAGAGCTCACTGAGGTTGATAAGCATGAACTGGGCTACACTAGCTAAATACAGAACCATAGAGTTGCTGAGGGACCATAGGGAGTGTCCTTTGATGTTATTTTCACACTGCGTTATCCAGTTTGCTACTAGTTGGCATATACAGTAGATGTGGCAAGTTTTTCATATCTGTTTTAAGCTTAGTTGTGAGATAAATAATGAGGAAAATCATGGGGTTCACATCTAATTTCACAAATAACTTTTTAAAATAAACGTATAGATTTTTGTGATTGAAAATCTGTCATATCAGTATAGGCTTATGAGCTTTCCAGTCACATTTATAAAAAGATGTCTAATAAGAAGGCAGCATCCAGTTATGATTGTAGCTTGACTTGCAGAAAACCTACCTGAGATAAAAGAATCCACTGGGTCTTCTCTTTCTCTACGTGTACACATTGATGCACTACAAGTGAAAAATGAGTTTCAAGATTTGAATAAAAGACAAGGTACCTTTCACTTAGACAGTACAATTTTGCAAGACTTGTCTCATAACCTGTGAAACTTCATGCCTTTCAGTTCCTTCCTCAGGAAGCTTGTCCACACAGACTTAGAAGTAATCCCCTAATGAGCAATGTAAGTGTGGTAGAGTAAGATGGAGGGGGATTTTATTTTCAGCTTTCTTAACACCATATGTTCACTTAATCCCACTCTTCATTTAGTTAAAGGTAATCCCTGAGTGCTTGAGAACAAATTACATGCAAATACATACATACATTATATGTATGGGTGATCTGTATATAACTCTGCACATGTGTCTTAGACTAAGAGAAACCCCACCTATAGCTGAGGCAGTTGAATTTTCCTATACAGATGCTCCCAAGTCATCCACCTCAAAAGTACACTTTATGATTCAAGAAGGAAGTTTTTTTCTGAAAGTATTACTAATGAGGATTGCTTGGATTTTTGCTCATCAAATCTTGAATAAAAATCTTCAAAATTATTCTGAAGTGCCATTTAATTTTTACTACCACATCACTAAAATTATTCAAAAAATCACGACAGCTCTCTCCGATAAGTCCGGAAACATCACACAGACCACATTAAACATGCCAAAATGTTTATTTTCCACCTTTCAATTCAGAATGGGAATTTTAAAATAAATTGTAGAAGTTTCAAAGAACAATGATAAAAATGCTGAAATTTACTGTTCAAAGATCTACCATCCAGTTATCTACGGCTGTTCAAAAAAAGAATCTGAACTTCCCACAACTATTTTCAGTCACTCACTGGGAGAACAACTGCACCAATTTAAACTACTTCTTTTAAAAAATGTTAACAGTCCAGCCAATGTCACTTAAGCAGTCAAGACAGAAATTCCAGTAAATCCTGATGTATGATTTACAAGAGATATGCCAAATATTTCATATATGCATAAAAATGACAGGAAAAAAAATAGTTCTGCTCTGTAAACATTTGGTACAGTTAAATAACAGAACTTCTGGAGAAAGCTGTACTTTCTACCTGGTCTTGCAACTTAATTAGTGCCAGCTGTCTCCTGAAATGAAAAGTCTATTTGAGCAGGTCACTTTCCAGAATGAGATCTGAGGACAAGATGTGGCTGGAGATATTTGGGGAAGAACAGATAATAGTAACTGGAAAAACAAACCACTGTCAGTACTGAGTATACCAGAAATGTGTCAATCTATCTCTGCAGCTCCAGAAACTGTTACATTGCTGCAGTGTATCCACACAAAGCTCCCTCTGCAATTATGGCCAGTGCATAAATGGGTTTGACTGAATTTCCCTCTGTAAAGAAAGCAAACTAAATGTAATGTTTTGGATTTTCACAGTGATCTTTCTTCAAGATGCAAAATTCAGTTCTCTCTCAGGTAGCAATGTAACTGACAACGCTATTTTATTGCACATTGATAAAATCATTTACACTTTAAGAATTATTAAATCAAATCTAGCAGGTAATTATTCTGTAATGAGCATTAACTGCTTACAAAGTATTTGGTGTGGAAGGACATTTTAGCATTTTCAACACTACCTCAGTAAGAAAAAGATGTCACTTCTGAAGTGAGTTGAATTTTCACTGTAAAATGAGAAATGTTGTCATGGAGGAAGTAAAAATAGGTTAAAAGTAATCTGAAATGTAAATGACTACTTGTTGTTTTTTCTATGTGTTACTCTAATGGTAATGTAAATAACATGAACTCCAAAGATCTTCTGAGATGTGTCCAGCCTGACCAGAGAAATGCCTAATGCAGGCCCCTGGGTTATCCTGGGGCTCTTCCAGTCTGGTATCAAGCACAGCCTTTATACCTAGAGACTCAGTAAAGTCATATCAAGAAGGTCATTGCAAGAACAGAAGAACTTCTCAGGAAAAGTTTGAATCACAAAGTAGAAGTAGCAAGTAGAAACAAACTGAGTTTCTTTTCCCACACCACTCTGCTACTCACCTCCCTCAGTATTTTAAATATATTGTGGGCTTGATTCTTTTATGTAAAGCAGTGGTTCTCAAGACTGCAAAACTTCTGGTATTCTGCTGTCATTTCAGTGTGATATTAATGACCAAACCTCTGACATTACACTATAGCAATGGGATCTTTTGAAGTGGTGATGTTTGCCACTATGCTTAAAATTCTAATGTTGTTTGAATGAATGTATGGAAAAGAATCACTATTTGTATTTTAAGTGAACAATGTGCCAGAACCTCAGCATTTTATGAATGAGTAATCTCATAGTTTTCAGAGACAGCTAAAGAGTGTATTTGTTTGTAGAGATGTTTGCAAAATTGTTGCCATAGCTTTGGTTCCTTTTTTTAGACCACACTTACCCTGTAGTGACCTCTCCAAAAACTGACCATAACAATGTCCTCTACTTTAGCATTTGTTTACATCATCCCCCTTCCTGTTGTTTACACTTCATTCCAGTTCATGCCACCTTTTCTTCCCCATGTTAATGGCCATTTTCCAATTCATCCTCACCAGTGAAATTTCTTTCTCTTGGTTTTGAAGGTATGGTCGGATAGAAAAGTATTGGTTCTCCTGTCTCCAGGACAATGATGAAAAACCTTGCTTTGCAAATAGCCAGTGCATCTGCTGTGACTGAGACCCACACTGAGATTATTTTCCCTTGTAATCATATTAAGTGAGCTGAAGGAAAAAGAAGGGCAGCAAGAGAGTATTAATAGATTCTTGCGGAGTGTGTTAGATCTTAAGGCCTGTAACTATGCTGCAGAAAATCACTCATTTATTTGCCTTTCAGTAAGAGTCTCTAGAAATAGAAGCATTTTACATTATTTTGTTCCTAAGGATATAAAAATACATACATTCTAAGTACACTTTGGAAAAGGAAAATAAAGACAACTGCGCCATTCCCCATTAGTGAAAATGCCTGCAGTTAACCTGCCTCAAGCACTTTCAATATCACTGAATCCCTTGGGTGGGATTTTCCAAAGTGCCAGCATTAGCTCAGCCCTGCTCCCATTAAAATCAATTACTGACTTCAGCCTGGGAGGAGAGTCCAGAGAGTCCCTGTGGTGCCTGTATGTTGGAAGATCCTAATCTGTGTGTGTGTTGTTCCTTCCCTATTTTTATGTGCATGGCTGCACAGGTGCTCCGATACTTTCATGAGGGCCAGGGTTTGCCTCAGAGGACTTAAAAAGGAACCAGAAAGGTAACTCTGCAGAATAAAGACTAATGGAGGGTAGCAGAGATCATGGAGGCAAGGGGAACTTCACGTAAGATGAAATTTCATCAACTGTGTAGTGAAGTCAGCTAATTGCAGCCTCTATGCCCCAATTCACAGAGCAAAACCTTCCAGAACACGTTTCCAACATGATTTCACACAGTATATTTTCTGTCTATGGAATCCAATTGTCATGGGCAGTCATCAAGGCAAAGAGTTTAGTAGAATTAAAAAAGGGATTTAAGAAGCTTTGTGAGCAAAGACAACATTTGCAGCTGTATGCACCAGATTACAACAATGCAGGGGACAAACAAGCTTCCTGCTTCAACAGCATAAGTTGATTGCTTTGAGGGTCAAGAAGAAATGGTTTTTTGGCATGTGTTAGTCATGCTGATTCATTGAGATGTGTGATGGGGTGATTTGAGTCTTCATTAAAAGGACTGATAATGATAATGAATGCTATAGATAGATCATTTGCTGGTCTGCAGTGCTGACATTTCCATAAAAAGAGTATCAACAGTAAGTCTGTAATGAAGTCCCCTCCCAAGCAAGGGACTGATTTGGCATTAAAGAGAGCAGAATTCAGACCTTGGCTATGAACAAGGTTTCCTTTCTGGCTCTAAGAAAGCAGCTTATTCTCTCATCACCTGAGAAAGACAATGAAGGCTTCTCTAGTTCTTAGAGGTAGAATGAAGGGAAGTGCATAAAGAAAAGAGCGGTTATAACTTCATCCATAGACATTCTGTGCTTTGGATTCAGAGCTGTCATCCCCCTATAATTCAGGAGCACTTCAGCTGGAATTAGCCAAGATTTTTCTCATTTACACTGATTAAATGAGTCCAGAAAATGGTGTTTTCATTCCAGTGTTTGTGCTGGTGCTTCTCTGAACTTGTTCTCCCATGCAAATAGAAGCAGCCTTCCCACCAAACAGTAGCCCCGAGAAAGTTTAGTGGCCTTAACCTAGAACATGAGGGGTTTCTGCAATGGATTATGTATCCATTATGCTGGCCAGCTTGAAACCCCAGAAACTCTTGTCCAAGTCTGCATTCCTATTACAGGCTACTGCTGTCATACCAGTTGCTGCAAGGTCAGAACCCCTTCAAGACATCCTTGTTTATGAACAGTAGATAAGAACTGAGAGAAGACATTTTTAATGTAAGTCTGGATGAGCTGAATTATTGATGTTAATGGCTATGGGTGCTATACCTGTTGCTAAGAAATACTGTAATACTTTGTCAGAATTCCCATTTGGAAATGCCATTATAACTAGGTGAGCAGTGATAGATACAGTATAGGCTGAGCAAGCTATTGATGATCAGGAAAGGCTTTTTAACGATTTTGTGCCTTGAACCCTGTAGCTGGCAAAAGAAATGCATAAAGAAGCAGGTGAAAAGAGTCAGATTGCTCTTCTCCATGCTAGAGCTGCAGGCATCATAGGTGCTCGAGGTTCCATATTGAGATAGTTGCATGGATATATGGATGTACTGCCCATGTACACACATATAGTTTTGATTGACAGTCTGGGTCAGACACAGCAGGTCTCCACCAAAATGTGAAATTTCTACTGCACAAGTCATTGAGCTTTCTTAGGTGCAACAAAGCAATCAAGAAGAGAGTTTTTTTGTTAATTTTGAACTCTCATATTTCCAGCCCTTGCTTGATGTGTCCTTCATCGAAATCCTCCCATCTAATGATCCAGAAGCCTATGTAACCTTTGCTTATTTATGTTTTCTTATTCAGAATTATTTAAGTACAGAAAATAAAACCTTTGAAGGATCCCAAATTAAGCTCAACCAAGAGTACTTAGCTGTAAGTAGAATTGAGATTGATAGACAGCATTTGGGGATAAGAATGAGTCAATAACCATGGAATTATTGCCCTGATTAAAAAAATGATCCATTTTATCCTTTTTTATTTCAATTCAGATATACATTTAAGCTGACCTTTTAACCTACTCAAAAGGCTTCACTTATTTTTTTAATTCATTATCTGTTAATTTCATTGGCAGATGTATGACTAAATTTCCTGTACTACTTTGAAAACCTTACCCAACATCTGCAGCAGGTATGTGCTATTTCCTTGGCCTGGGGGATGATTTTACATTAGTAACTTACATCTGTAATGGGATAGTGGTTCTGTAGGATGCACACAGATCCAATCTGGTCCTCAATTTTAAAATGGTCTGGCTCTGATCTCAACTCTACATTAAATTAACTCTGTTGTCTATTGTCTGCTCAGGCTCAGGGACAACTTACTGTCTTAGCAAGTTTGATATAAGGGAATAGTATTTCCACATGCCAAAAGCAGAGTTTGCAGTAGTCAGCTGCAGCCTCTTTTTCCTTTTGAGAGAACTTCATAGCTGAGGGAATGAAGCTTTGCACACTTCATGGCCGTGCAGTTCCTGAGCTGCAGTGATGCAGAACGTGAGACTCGGCAGCACTTCTGTTCTGGGTCAGCTGCCATAAGGAACCTGGCCATGGCACACCCAAGTTGCTCCTTGCATTGCCCCTGCGTGTGCTCCCTGTGCTTCCTCCGGCCATCTCAAATCTGCTTCTGGGGGAGGTGTTGCCATTCTAATCCCTTCAGGGTCACGGAGGATCAGTAGGAAAGTGTGGTGGGATTAATACAACCTGCAGACAAAGTCTAAACCTGCTGATAACATCAGATTCATAGTCTCTGCCAGCTCACTCTCACTGCTGATATGCAGCAAGTGCAGAACAGCACTGAAAACTGAAGTACTTATCACTTTTATTAAATAATGTGAGCCCAGACACCTCTTAATTGTGGAACTTCACAAACTGCGAAGCAATGCATCGGTAGCAGTCTAGAATTTGGAACGGTTGGATTAAAAATATTTTATCTGCAACTCCAGAAGACTACTGCAGTATCTTGGTGATGAATGCATGTATTTCTATTCCATATTGATAGTTTATATATTTCTGCATCTATAACTTTGATCTTGTCTGGGATGTTGTTAATTGGCAACATTTTATTATGTTGTCCAGAATTTGTAAGTGATTAGATGTTAAGGTGAATTTACAAAGCAAAGATTTTAGATGTTAGAATTACATGGGTAAACTTTGTTTTTCAAATTACTTAATTGTATGTACACATGAAAATAGTTTTCTCCATGTACTAGCCTGTATTTTAAATAGATCTTCATGTTGCTGTTGACCTAGCTTGTAATCTCATTGGTAAATTAGTATTTACAGCAGTAAAACAACAAGCATCATTTTGCATAATTGTTCACATTTATTGAAAATACTGTATTTTAACTGACTGAAGTTTTCTGCCTGTCAAATACAGACAGATAAACGCTGATGTAAAACACGCCTGTGCTCTGTCACAATAGACGGCGGTTGTAGCACAGGGGAGAAGCACGTTCCCGGTGGAAGGCAGCCTGGATGCCAGCTCTCCTGCGCTGTAGCTTGGAGCCCTCAGGCAATAAACGGTATTTAAGCGAATCTCCTCTCCTACAGCACTACCTGCAGTAGCAAGCAATGCGTTTATCCCATTTTGTAAATAACTTTAAAAATGGTGATCTCGGCCCTGGTGCTGTGGTAGGAGGAGAAACGGGGGCAAACTCCCCGCCAGGGCAGAGCGTAGCCGAGGCGGCGCGGTCCGCGGCTGGCCCAGGGTGAGCGGGACACACGACCGAGGATTTCGGTAGGATTTGGTAATTTGCTGACAACAGAAACCTTCGGTGATCGGAGCAGGGAACGTCCCACAGCGCCTTTACCTGCGGAAGGAACCGCAGCCCAAAGGTGCCTGGAGCGCAGGCGGCGCCCGCCGAGAGCGCG
>WAAG01074457.1:5082-16413 GCA_013390105.1 Tichodroma muraria
GGTTGATGACTCTGCAGCCATCTCTGCTGCCAGGAGAGAAATGAGAAGTCCGAAGGAGCTACTAGCTATGTCTATTGTGAAACACCAGGAATAAATTGCTTTGTATTTTGAAACCACAATGTCAAATATTTGTTTAAATGAAAATTTAGAAAAAGTGAGTGAAGAACTTGCCTCTCTTAAATAATCTAGTAATCTAATTAAGGTCTTCTAAGCATAACTAACAGTTTGTAACTGTTAAATCCAGTGGGAATCAGAACAGGACATGCACTTTAATAGAAATGCACATATTAGACTTCAGTTTGCTTTGAAAGCTGCTGGTAGGGTCTAGGCTTATGTTTATTTTAATTAATATTTTCTGTCCTTACAAGTATCTTAACTTTTCTCTCATCAAAATAAGAGGCAGCAAACTTGAGTAGTGAAAAAAAGGGGGAAAAAAACATGCAAACACAATAGTAATTGGGAACATTTGGTTGAAAGTGATTATTTCTGCACTTGCTCGTATGTGGCATTGAGCAGGGAGCCAAGAGCAGGACTGATGCTTTACATCAGCATTCCCACAGATAAGCCTCTGGAGCAGAAGGAAGTTCTGCATCATGCTCTCTCTGCTTTCCATGAAGCCCACTAGAGAGTTACTGGCTCTTTTGCAATCCCTCCAAAAGCCTCCTAAAATAGAAAAAGACAAAACAAGAGATACTTGGTCTTCATTAGACCTTCAGTACAGTACGATGGTGCATTTTCTATCCCATTCCTATGCAGCACGGTGGAGAACTCTTCCATGACTGAAAGTTTGTAACCCTCTGCTGAAAGAAAATAATGCTCTTTTGGGTAACAAGCACTTCTAATGGCAAGTTTTATTTTGTATACTTTTTTTTTAATTCAGATTTCAGTTGGTTGAGTTTATAGTTTTAAAATCTTGAAATCAGAATATGTGAGTTGCCAGATTTCATTAAAAAATGAGAAAGCTTTTAAAAGTAACTTGCATATTTTAACCTAAAGGTAATTTCTATGTCTTGTTCCATATAGACACTGTACGTCATAAGACCTTGGTCTGAAATTATAGATATAATTTTTATCACGTGCCTTAAAGCACATAAAATAGACTGTAGCCAGACCAGCTGTCCAAGTTTCCATGTAAGCAAAAATATAACAGCAACCTCATTAAGAGGGGAGCCCAACTTTCTCATTTAATCCTTAACAATCATCTTGACAATTCTGTTAATTTCTGTCTCTCCTTGAAATCTGAATCACTAACCATGAGTGAGATGGGTCTGTGTTTCTTATGGACTCATAGAACAGCCTAGTACTGGCATGTATGTGAACTGTTTCATGTAAGTAGTCCCACCAAGGTCGCTACTGAGGACAGGAATATACTTACAGCAGTAAATGCAGAGCAAAGGTATTCTTACAAAATACCTTCCCTCTCTGATTTGAATACACTTGCTAAAAATGTACTTCATGCTTTTACATAGAGAACCACTTTTACAAGTATAAATAGTCACAATTCTAAATATATTATTCAGTTAGAGAAAGAATAACCATGACCCAAACTTTCATGAAGAATTAACCCTTTTAGTCTGAAATCTTACTCCTGCTTTATATCCTTGAATTTCCCTGAAGCCTGTATTTAATATAAAGGAAATTAGAAAAAGCATTGCAATACCTTTTCTTTCAATACAGAAAAACAAATATTCGAAGAATATATGAATATTCTTCCAAGGTGGTAGTCTAAAGAGGTAGTTTCCAACAAACTTTCTTTTCTGCTTATTTGCCTTTATTGCCCCAAGGTGATAAACTGGTTTACTTTTAGTAACTTTTACAATTGTTTAGTCTGACTTCTTATGAAGTAATTCAGTCTTCAGGAAATTAGTTTAAACCAATGGATTGTTTTGTTTTGTTTTGTTTTGTTTTGTTTTGTTTTGTTTTGTTTTGTTTTTTTCCATAAAGCTTCTGAAAAATCTTGTTGACCAGGAAATTTCTGAAGGGTTGGGTAAGGTTATGAAGTCAATAGCCTAAAGTGGAAACTGCAGCTGGCAGTTTTGGGTACATTGAGCAATTGCATTTTCAAGAAATCCTTGTTTGTTTTAGCTTTTATGGTAACCATTCATGAGGCTTCATGTGGCTGGTGTTTCTTGTGTAAGGGAAAAACCTGCTTGAGAGATTTATTTTTGATGCTTTCTTCTTTTGCGACTGGAAAGTCAATAATAATTACTTTTGTAAACAGAACAATGCAGGAGTTCAGTACTAAATGTAGGGAAGTGCAGAGTACTCAAGTGCGTGGATGTCAGGAATATATGTAATTTAAGAAAGTAGTTATGGGAATTTGGCAAATACTTTTCATTTTTCTCACATCCTTCCCTTTTTATGATACTCCTTTGGGATTTGTTCATAAAGAACTCCAGGCAAAATTTCCCTGAAGCCCCTCTGGGACTTTTTCTGAATTTTGGTTCAGACTAAAACTTGTGCTTGACCCCGGGGGAACAAGAGGCCAGACAGCAGCTCTGCAGAAAGGGACTTGGGTGTCCTGGTGGATGGCAAGTTGAATGTGAGTCCTTCTACCCTGGCAGCCAGGAGGGCCAGGAGTATCCTGGGGTCATCAGGCCAAACATGGCCAGCCAGGCCAGGGAGGGGATTGTCCTGCTCTGCTCTGCACTGGGACAGCCTCACCTCCAGGTCTGGGGGCAGCTTTGGGTGCAATATAAAAAAGATATAAAAAAGATATAAAGCTATTAGTGTCCAAAGGAGGGCAACAAAGATGGTGAAGGGCCTTGAGGGGGAACTGTGTGAGGAGCGGCTGAGGTCACTTGATCTGTTCAGCGTGGAGGAGACTGAGGGGAGAGCTCACTGCAGTTACAACTTCCTCGTGAGGGACACAGGAGGGGCAGGCACTGATCTTTTTTCTCTGTGGTGATCAGCAACAGGACCTAAAGGTATGTTCTGAAGTTGTGTTAGGGCAGGTTTAGGTAGGATAATAGGAGAAGGTTCTTCACCCAGAGGGTGGTTGGGCACTGGAACAGGTTCCCCGGGAACGTGGTCATACCACCTGGGTGACCACGGACAATGTTCAAGAAGCATTTGGATAATGCTCTCAGGCTCATGGTGTGATTCTTGGGGCTGTCCTGTCCAGAAGCAAGAGTTGAACTTCAGTGATCCTTGGGGGTCCTTTCCAACTCAGCATATTCTATGATACTGTGGTCAAGACCAATAATGAACACTAGGATGGACTGCTCCACAGTCACTGCTATTTATCAAAGGTACAAAGTCAGCTAGGCTCTAATATAACAAGAATCTGAGATTGTACTTTTATCTACCAGTTTCAATTAATAAAAATTCACAGATTGTGGCAATGATGATTTCTAAAATGCATGTATGAGAGAAGTGACCTTGATTTTTTATTTAAAAAATAACTAATTCTGATAGAATTTAAACATCAAATAGTTATTCTTTGTTTTTTCGTGGGTGTGATCTAAAGATAATCTCAAAAATATATACAAAAAGACACTTTGAACTCCCATATCAATAGAAGCCTTATTTCAGAATCCTTAAGCTTTTGAATAAAGAATCAAGTGATGTTAAATAAAAATACCATATCATATGGTATATATCACAATGCAATGTTTAAAACAATCAAAAATAAATAGCCAAATGATATGTGTGCCTTTTAAAATGTTATCTCACATCTTAGAAAGCACTGGAATGGGTTAGTATTTCCATACGGAAAAGTTCTGTCACTGGTGGGGCCTTGGATCATTCATCACTTTCTTTTTTTCCCACTGAAAGCAAGAGGTAAGGAAGGTTAATTATGAGGACAGGAAAAATGTAATGCTCCAAATAAGAAAGAGGTGGAGCATATGTTGATAAAATCTGTACTTGGTATTAAACATGTGCAGCCAAACTCAGGCCTAGCAGCAAGTGAAAAGTTTTTGGCTTTGAGCAAAAAAAAATAGGTTAAAAATCCAGTTAGTGAGTCAAAAAAATTAAAATTAACCCAAAAAAACCCCCACTAAAGTGTATTAAATGTATTAAATTATCACTGAAAGAATTTAACTAGCTGTTGAAACATAACTCCTGTATGTGAGAAAATCCATCAGCCAGCATGACAGCCCAAGCAATAGTACTTTCTGCCTAAGTAGGACTTATCTCTAACTGGGGTCTAGTTTCACTCGAATTCTATTCAAGATAGAAGTTAGAATATTTGGTAACTTGAACTGGTTAACTCTCATTTTGGAGGTCATTGACATATCACCATCATGACAACTGCTTGAGAATGTTTCTCTCAGCCTGAAGTCCTGTAGATAGGTATTCTGGAAAGCATTCCTAAACTGTGTTTCTGTCAAAGCCTTTTCTCATTTTCTGCCTGGGAAAGGTATATATTCTGTACTCCTTAAGGTTTATCTCACTAGTGATTAATACCCAAGGGGGAAAAAATCCTATAACTGATTTCAGACTGATCATAGTAATGTTTATGTTGTTTATTTAATTACTACAGCCTTTGAAACAGAACCAAAAAAAAAGTTTCCAGGAACTTCATCAAATTTGCTCTGACCCTGTAAATCTCTACCAAGCATTCCAGCAGAACATCTTGCACAGTTACATTTTCCAAACTATTAAAACGTGGCTTTGTTTGTCTTTGAAATTATGTACTTGTGTCCACCGGAGCCTGGAAGTTTTGAATTGAGCCTATGCAGAAGACAGAGACTGCACACTGGCCATAGGCCAGTTGTCTGACACCAGACAGGTGTCACCAGTGAATGGCATTGTGAGTAGGCATGGATTTCTTTAACAATATCTGTTCTTCCAAAAGGGTGGCTGAGGTTGTAAAAGGTTTTAAAGAACAGGTTTTTGTGTATACTCTTTCTCATTGGTCTACTAATACAACTTCTATGGACAACAACAGGAGTTGCGTCTTGGCTCAAAAGCTGGGAACAGAGTAGTGACGGAAGAATTAGGGTCTTATTTTTTTTTTTATTTAATTTGTTCCCTTGAAAATGGGACTTTATCATATTTTTTTGTGAGGACACATTAACAGATAAATGCAGAACAATACAGGTGGAATCTGTTGGTGGTCATATCTCCTTAAAGATAGAAGAAGTATTTGCTTGTGCTCTTTGATAAGTGAAAAGATTGCAAGATTAATCGCTGGCTGCCTGCCTGCCTGCCTTGGAGGCCTGCTCTTCTCTGTCTGCTCATCTGGCACACCAGTTTGCATTTTAGCTGTGATTTCTACCATATTCTTTTTCCTGTGGATGGTGGTTTCTTTAAATTCTCAACCAATCCTTTTTGTATAAACTACACATTATGCAAGACACAGGCAAAAAGAAAAGTTCTCTTTCTTCATATATGGTAGAGACTTAACAAAACAGACTACATAACTGCCATTATATTCCTGTGAGGCATTAGAATTTTTTATGGCAATCACCCCTCTTTTCAAAGAGAAACTCAGAGAATGAAGGAAAGTTATTGAAATTACATCTTATCTGTCTGCTGCGAATGATTTAATCTCATAAAGTTTATAAAGCAGGGAAAGTTATTATTAAGCTTTCCAGATCTAAAACATAAGAGCTAAACATTTCCTAAATACAAGAAGCAATTTTGGCAGAGAATAGAGGAGAAAAGAAATGTTACCAGGTGCTGCATTGTCTTTTCCTATTTTTTGAGGTAGCTGTAGTGAGGTCATTGGCAACCATGTTCTCAACCACACAGGGTTTTCTGCCATTTTTATGTGTGAGGAATTGTTTAGAAACTGCCATTATTTGAAAACTAAGCAGACTGTCATTCTTGCCTTTAAAACTCTCTGCTGTTTATGCCATTGTCATAATCCACCTGTATGTCAAATTCAGGGATTGTGTTATATCTTTACATATATGGAGATGCCAGAGACTGGGCAAAAATCTCTTTACTTTGCCAAAGCAAATAAATGAAGAAAGTCTCCAAGGACAAGAGGTGAGTGGAACAGATTTGACAGCTTTACTTTACATTCTATTGCCTCATACATAGGTGCCACTTAAGAAATACTGTTTGAGTGTTGTTATACTCAGCCAATAGTCAGCAACAGAAAAGGCTCTTTCAGTATGTGGACAGCCACATTTAAGTCATGTCAACCCTAACATTGCTGCAAATTATTCAAGGTGCTGAAATTTGGGTAATTTACAAATCTCCTTCTGAGCCGAGGCATGCAGATCAAGTGTTACATCACTTAAAAAGGGAATTGAATTTTTATCCTTGTAATCTTGTGCTTCTACCTTTTTCACCCTAATAAAGTGGGATTTTTTTTTTTTTTTTTCCAAATACAAAAGAGAAGGGAAGGTAAAAGAAGTTGCCAACTGGCTGATTTCCAGTTTGCATGGGTATAACTGAATACAGAATCAGCTCAGTATTTGGCTTTATTTAGAAACACGGGCCCTTTTCCAGATCCCATTAAGACTGATGAAAAATGCACTTCATTGATTTTGCTGACAGTGGATTGAGTCCATTAAGAAAAATTAGTTTGGTGTCAGGATAGTGACAGTTTCTGTGTAAAACAGAAAGAATGTATTCATTTGTAGACCAAAAGAACATATTTTCACAACTTTATGAATTCCAGACAAAATTTTTGAAAATTAATTAAAAATCAAGCTAGTACCTGTCCACAGCTAGGTTTTTCTTACTGAGAAACATGGCTGGAGGAGTGTAATGTGTCTCTTGGTTATTTATCAAGAAGACAAGTATTCATAAAGACTATCTTCCCAACATATCTTTCAGTGTGGTTGCAGTAACTTTAAAGAGAAAACCATTAGCTGTGGTACACTTCATAGAACAATTTAGGTTAGGAAGGACCTGTGAGATTATTGAATCCAACCATTAATTCAGCACTCTCAAGTTCACCACTGAGCATCCATGCAGTTTTTCAATACCTCTAAGGACGGTGACTCGACCATTCCCTGGGCAGCTTCACAACCCTTCCTGTGAAGAAAATTTCCTAATTTCCAATTTAAACCTCCTCTGGCACAACCTGAGGCTTTTTGTTCTTTTCCTGTTGCTTGTTATTTGAGAGAAGAGACTGACCCTTACCTGGCTACATCCTCCTTTCAGGCTGTATAGGGTGATAAGGTCACTCCTGAACCTCCTTTTCTCTGGGCTAAACATCCCCAGCTCCCTCAGCTGCTCCTCATAGGGGTTGTGCTCCAGACCCTACACTGGCTCCATTGTCCTTCTCTGGACATGCTCCAGCACCTCCAAGTCCTTCCTGTAGTGAGGAGTCCAAAACTGGGCACAGGACTTAAAGTATGATCTCACCAGTGCCAAGGGGGACAGTCACTGCCCTGGTCCTGCTGGCCACACTATTGCTGATTGAAGCCAGGATGCCATTGGCCTTCTTGGCCACCTGGGCACATGCTGCCTAGTGTTCAGTTGCTCTCCAGCAGCCTCAGAGTCCTTTTCCACTGGCCAGTTTCCAGCCACTCTGCTCCCAGTCTGTCACAACCCTGCACAGAGTTGCTGTGACTCAGGTGGAGGACCCAGAACTCAGATTGTTATATCTGATAAAATTGGCCTTGGCCCATGATCCAGCTTGTCCATATCCCTCCACACATCCTTCCCACCCTCCAGGAGATGAACACTCCCGACCAACTCAGTGTCATCTGTGAACTGACTGAGGGTGCACTCAATCCCCTTGTCCAGGTCATCAGTAAAGACATTAAACAGGGCTGGCCCCAGTACTGAGTCCTGGGGGACACACTGGTGACCAGCTGCCAGCTGGATGGAACTCCCTTCACTATCACTCTCTGGGCCTGTCCACCCAGCCAGTTCTTTATCCAGAGAACAGTGCATCCATCCAGTCTGTAAGCAGGCATATTCTCCAGAATGCTGTGGGAAACAACATCAAAGGCTTTACTGAATTCCAGATAAACAACATTCAGAGTCTTTTTCTCATCCACCAAGAGGGTCACTTTGCCAGAGAAGGTCACCAGACTGGTCAACCAAGACCTGCCTTTCATAAACCCATGCTGGCTGGATGCTAATAGGTTACTCGTATTCCACAGTCTTGGGAGAAATAGATAAAGAGCTGGTATTTTCTTTTACTGACACTAAATGGCTAATGTGAAGTTAACTCGAAATGACTGTTTTGCTCCGGGGGAAGAATAGCTGCACATTTGTTGTTTAGAGTACCAGAGGGGTTGAATATGCTCGCACTTATGATTGGAGTCTTGCAGGATGTGCCAGAGTGTGTGACTGCCATGCTGGGAAATGGTTTCTCCCCTGGTGGAACCAAGGTTGAAGCCACTTAACTAGAGCGCCCTTGGCTCACCCCACTTGCAACATTCCCTCTTCATGCACTGCAGTCCATGCCTACAGTCAGATGTTCGCACAAATACTATTTTTCTTAAAAACACATACCCAATCCCAGGACCATACAGAAATATAACACATCTGCACCACTTAGTAATGTCAGTGCAACACCTTAGTGTCCCTTAAAATAGGATTTTTACTTCAGCACCAGACAGGAACCACATGTCTAAAGAATGTCTCCAATTTGCAGCAGCCTAACAGTGAAGCCCAAATAACAGCCTAGTTCATGCCCATCAATGGAGATCTATACTTTGTCAAAATCAAGGAAATGCCTGAGTTTCTTAAGGAGAGCAAGAATCTATGGACAGATGTATTATGGGAAACACAGGACTAACTTTTTTTCTCCAGCAACACAATGTTCTCATGGCACACTGACAATAACAGTTTTGAAGACTTAATGATCACCAAGGCAGTGAAAACAAGATGAGTCTCCTGGAAGTCCTGAGGAGATTTTAGTAAAGAAAATGATAATAGGAACTTCACTGCTAACTCATCTCAGAAAACAAACAGCTTTGGGGAGCCTCTCTCCCCACTGATGTGGATAGCCTCAGTTATCAAGTCAAGGGAAAAAGGTCATGTATAAGGGCTCCATTTATATTCCAGGATCTTATCTGGGAAGACTGATTTTTTTTTCCTTTGCCCGTTTCCCCTTTGTTTCCATTTTTCCTTTTTCCTCCTTTTTTTTTTCTTTTCCTTTTATGTGCTCTCCTCTCCCTGCCCCTGCCCCCACACCCCATATATGCTTTTTTTTTTTTGTTTCAGCTTTTTCCTTTTTTCTTTACTGTCTAAATCAGATCCCAGGCAGAGTTTGAGTTCATTCAGGAAATGACAATACCTGACCTCACTTCTGAGCTGAAATCACTGCTGGGATATATGAGGATTGCAATTCTGTCCCAAGGCAAAGTCAAACAGCTTAGCTTTGCGTGGCTTTCTCCTTTGACAGAGGAAGAAAACAGTGCTTTCAGAGCTGGGATCTTGCATCCCTTGCATCCCTTGCTAAACATCAGTGGCCAGCAGCACTGTCTCCCAGCAGATCTGTATGGGAGATCCCTGGCCGAAAAGAGTTGGGTCTTCTTTGGATGGCTAGATCTCCTTCCATACAATTGCCATGTGGTCAGAGCAGACCAAGCTGTGGACCACGCTTGGGTGTTTTGTCACTCAAATTGCACAAGAAACTCATATCTGGACTGAATCATCAGTAAACATCAGCGTCTAGTTTTACAGAAAAGAAACTTGTTTTAAATTGAGAATTTTTTTATGTGGCCTTTTTTCTGGCTAAGCTAATAAAAGGTTTTGGTTATATTTCCTTACACTTTAATGTTTGCATTTGTTTATTTCACTTTAATAACAAAACTGTTGTTCTGAACTAGTGCTGTAAATATCTGACTGGCAACAAAGTTGTTTAGAAAGACAAGAAGAATAATAAAAAAATCCTTTAATCTACACTGACAAAGATATTCCATAACTAGAGCACAAAATCCTGGTTCACATGTACCAAAAGGGAATTTTTTTATTAACAGTGTCTGAGCAAGGGCTATCCATACTTTTGAACAAGTTTTCTGATCTCTTTTTTTGTTTGTTTTTTTCAAAAGGTTCACTGGAGCATTTCAGAGATAATGATAATGTGTTGCATAGAGTGATATCAGTTATATATGGCCTTTTCACTCTCAGTAAGTCACAGCGAGCATCTCAAGATTTTGACGTTTTGCTGTGATCTGTATCTCTGCAAAGGTCCAAGCCAAGGTACTTAATAAAGGAAACTCTTCAGCTGATTTTGATATATCTAATAAAATAAACAGCAAAGTTATGCATTGTTAAGTAGCCTTACTTCTATTTCATGCAAAGGGTCCAGTACTTAAAGCAAATACAGTAAGACCATAAAAAAAGGAAGTCACTTCATTTCTGGAGTGACTAACCTAGCTACTGATCTGAAAATTCAGAGAATTGGTACTAATCTTATTATTAGTATTTTCTAAGTTAGCCACATATTTAAAGATAGGAAACAAGACATTGCTGGAACTGTGAACCTGGTGCTGGTTCAATTCTATTCAACTATCATGAGAAGAGAGCAAGAGAGGAATGTGAAATTCTAGAAAGGGAAAGGACACACCATATTTGTTCCGTCAAATTGTCTACACCTAAAAGATGAGGTGCTAAGAAGCATACAATATGGGCTTGTCAAAACACACTGAGGCAACCATTTTCTGGCAGCGCACTAGCCTGCACTGTAAGTGAATAAAGCAGGAGTGAAATCATTTGACTTTAGCAAGGTTGGGCTGTGTAGTGAATCTCAACATAAGCAAACAAGGAAGTGTGGTCTAGTTCAAACCATATTAGTGTTAATCCAACGTCCTTATCATCAGGTCCTGACTCAATATAACAGCACAATTTGTTCCCTCTCCTTTAGGCAGGGTTTCTAATGCCCAGTACTGTTCAGTCACAATTCAACTGGAGACCATCCTAGCTTGTGACTGCCAGCCTAAACACCTAATTTAAGCAGTATAACTCATCTCCTTTATGCCGGTTGTCTAAAACTGTTTTATCTAGAGGTCCTTAATTCCAATCAAGGCTTCACGGATGAGCCCACCCAGGCAGTTTGAAACTGAGTCCCCCATGCTGGCAATGGGTGAGAGGGCCCTGATATCTCCCACATGCTCTGTGTTAGTGTTCAGGCCCTCAAGCAAGGCTCAGAGAGTGGGATTAGATAGGCTGACAGCAGTTATTAAGATTAGATTGGAGTGGGTGCTGAGAGGCTGGACTGGGAAACTCCATAATAGGAATTTAGAGAGGAATATAGTGACTGAAGCACAGAGTAAAGCAAGGACAGCTTGTGTGGTAGACAAGGTCCATGCAATCTGAGGTCAGACAGCTTGGGATATGTGCCTGAGATCTGTAGATGGAAAGGATGGAAACTACTCTGGACAGCAAGCTGCTGTGCTTGCATCACACCATATTGCAGCATGCCACTGCAGCATGGCAAAATATTCAAAAGGAAGTTGAATGGAG
>WAAG01074458.1:336-16647 GCA_013390105.1 Tichodroma muraria
GTTTTATGCCCTGCGCTCTGATGCAGCCCCCACGATGCTATTCTGTTCTGGAAATAAGAATTTTCAAAGTGAGAGACTGACTTTCCCTCATGTCTGTGAGAGGGACTGAATTTATTCTGTGATGTGCAGCTTGATTAGAGTCTGAATTATGATGTGGCAATATTTAATACACTATTGACTATGACACAACTTCAAAAATATTACAGGATCTTCCTGCTACCTTTAGCAGATAAATCCCTTTTGAGAAAAGCAGTACCCAAACCCATGTTTCTACCACAGTTTTTCTCTGCAGGGGAAATTTCTCAAAGTTTGGCTAGGATCAAGCCAATCCTGTGTGGTGCTGTGTTTTAGATTTGTGACCAAAACTGTGCTGATAGCACAGCTGGTTCAGTTGTTAAATGTTGCACAGCATCGTACTCTGTTCCTCCCTCTGCCTCCTGGTGAGTGGGCTGGGGGATGTGAGAGAGCTTGGGAGGGCACAGAGCCAGGCATGTGACCTGAGTAAATTGATATTGTTCATCTGAAGTCATGCTCATCAATAAAGAGGGAGAAGAGGAGGTTTAGGGAGGCTTAGCCATCATTTTCTTGGGAACTGTCAGGGCACTGGTCTACTCATGAAAGGTTGCAAGTGACAGCCCTTGCACCACTTGTTTATTTTATTTCTCTCTTCTTCCACTTCTCCTTCACTTACCAAATGGTTTGTTTCTTGATCCATCAGTTTTGTCAATTTCAAATGGAAATGCAGAAGTCATGCTGGGCAAAAGAACTGTTAAAATTCTGTGTATGTAGTTATTGATGACACTAATATACAGAGTGCGTATGTAAAACTGGAGTGTATTGAAATGCAATGTCAAAACTTGTGACTAGGATTGAGAATTGAAAAAGATGTAGTTCCTTAAAGTTTCCTTCTAACTGCAATATTCTCACTCTCTTCATGGAATTATTCCACATTGGAAGGAGGTGGCCAATGTAATAAGACAATTCACAAGTTAAAAAATTCATTTTATCTGTCAAAAGTCAGGAAATACTTTTTTATTATTCCATTGTTGCATTTGCAGATATCCAAGCTATCTGCACTTCCAGCACATAATTCAGCATATTAAAAGCTCCTCATCATTGTTTTTCTTCAGGTTTTATTATCTGTCATAAATACCAGCTGCTAAGTCATTTTATATAGTCTGTTGATGAACAGCTTCACTACAGAGACAAATTCAATCGAACATTTTCGTGTATCTTTGGAATTCACAACCCAGCACTGTGTTACTGAGTGAACACGGTCATCACACTCAGATATGGGGTGCGGGATACTGTCACCAGAGTGAGAGGCAGCTGAGTGGGGAGGGGAGTTAAAGCTGTATTTTCAAAGCTTTGCTGCTCAGAGGAGCGACCAACCATTGCCTGTCTGTCCCTCAAGGAGATGACCTTTCTGTCAGAAAAATTTCTGCCACGTGAGTTTCTCCCTGCACGAATTCATAGAGTCCATGGAATTTTCTGTTTATTTCTCTGTTCACTCAGCACCTTATAATTTTATGTCCTAGTGACATAGAGATAAAATGTCTTTTTGACATCATTTGGCCCTAAAGTTATCACAAATCTGCTGTTACTGTTTTATCTGTTGCAGGTAAGGAAGGCAGAGGATTAAGGGGTTTTCTATAAACAGGGGTTGAATAACTTCATGCTGTAGTTTAACACCAGAAAACACTAGAAAATAAAGCTGCCTTTTTAAGACTTGATTACTTAACTGCAACTATAATTTGATACAAACTATTAACTACAACATCAATTTCTAATTTAACCACATGTTACCAATGGATTGCCTAATTATGGGGAAATTAAGTGGCTGGCAAAGCAAATTTTATGGAGAAGAGGCTGCCACTCAGTAGAAGTTTTATGCTCTTTTGTATTTCTGCTTGACACAGGAATTCCAAGATTTGAGATAATATTAAATATGTCAGTGTTTAGTGTTTCTATCCTTTTTTTATGCGTGAGGAGAAAGATATTTTGTTGTAACCATGTGTTGTAGACATATGTAAATGAATAAAACTTAAAGATAAATAAAAATCCATGACATGAACTTGCTATGTGTCTATTTCATAAATACTGATTTGCACATTTATTTTTTAATCTGTCAGTTTAAATCATTAATGAAGTTGAAGCCTCAACATGAACTCTTTTAAGGGTGATCTAACCATATGAGTACTGTGTAGGGAAATACTTTTCTTTTACAGAGACATGTGGAAATGCTGGCTATTCTGGCAGTACAGTCTTGGTTTTCTCTGGCAAAGTGGAACGGAATTATGTGCAGAAGTACACCTAAATCCTACTGTCACAACTGAGGGGCATTATTCCCCTTAGTTTTGGTAGCATATATTCAATAATGAATGGTGACTTGGTGTTTTCAGTGCAGCGTTCCTTGTGATGCATCTGAATTCTTAAAAAGAGGAAGAAAAGAAGGTACTTGTGGAGATTAGCTAGTGAATAATTAGGCTGCACTAAGCTGTATTTTGTCCTCATTATTCTGTATTTAGCCTATTGAAAGAACTTTGCCCTAGTTTTTTTCACAGGATCTTTCAAGAGATATTTAATTAAAAACTATTCATCTCTATCAGTGACAAGTCTTCTCAACTTTTAATTGAAATGTCATGCCAAGCCAGCTTTGGTTGAGTCAGGTTCAAGACCTGATAGAGGAAGTTTTCAGCTGGCATTAAAAATTATTTTTTCTGGCTTTTTCTGTTACTTTCTCATTCTTCAGCCCACAGCTCTGTATCTTGGTTTGTGCCAGTTGATATTTCTAAATCTCTGCCCTGATTTCGAGCCTGTGCAGAAGGGATGGCTCTGTGAGCACCACTTCATCCTCTATGGTCTGGTGGCTGCTCTACCACCGTGTAGACTGAGCCACAGTCACAACTGGAAGTAAAATTTGCTGTATAATCAATCTATAAAACCCAACGTAATAAACTATAAAACCCAATGTAATTTTTTTAAAGTAAAACTTAACGATTTTATTTTTCTTTTAATTGAGATAAACCATAAATATTAGTAGAGGCAACCAGCTTTTTCTTTTAATTACCTTTCTGAGGAGGTACAAGAGATTGAGTATGGATCCAGGGACTCTGGAAGACGCTGTTGCCTGGAATCAGAAGAAAAACTTTTCCAAACGACATTAAAGTGGTAAGTTAAAAAGCAGTTATTTAATTAAAGATTTCAGGTGCACAAATACATGCATGACACAGGATTCCTACAGTTTTTATGAGGTTAATTAGGATATCCAACAGGTACATCCAATAAAAGACCAGTTGCTCCATCAACCCACTGTTGGGTCTGCCCCTTGGAATCTTTCCACAGGTTTTTCCCTATTTCTTGTCATCTCTCCTAAGTCCTGGTGCAAAACAGAGTGTCCTTGTTAGAAATTCTTTTCTTGAAAATAAAACTGAACAGAATTTCAAGAGCGTTACATAATGTGATAGAAAGGGTTAGCTTGTTCTAAATGTAAGAAAGGCCAAGGAAAGCACTAGAGACTGTACAACTATATATTAACAATCTACAAATGTATGAAAAAGGTAAAAATCTTTAGGCATCAACACCAATACTTTCCTCACAAGGTATAATATTTCAGAGCTATTTCTCAATAACAGAACATTAGTCATTATGAGCAGGACAACAGTCCAAGTTTCAGGGCAGCATCGTGACCTTAGACTTTAGACCTTTTCTCCTACAATATTCAGATTTTTGATTGTTTCAATCATTCTTGAAAAAAACAACAAACAAACAAAAAAACCCCTCACATTCATAATGGATCAGCAAAGTTTTCAGCTCAGAGGACTGAATAATTTGGCTTTGGTTTTCCTTAATTTAGAATCACAGATTCATTAAATTTGGAAAAGACCTTTAAGATCATCATCAAGTCCAACCATCAACCCAACACCACCACCATGTACACCAATAAACCATGTCCCCAAGTGCCACAAACACATTTTTTGAACTCTTTCAGGGATGGTGACTGGAATATTTCCAGCCACATGCTGATCATAGCAGAATCATATCAGTAAGATATGATAGTTTTAAGGTTTAAAGTCTCCATTAAACATCGGATTAACAAAGAATTGGATTTCTTTGGACAGATTGCATAGGATGTTTTAAAGCGGAATTCTGACTAAACAGAGCTGTTTCAATAACAAAACCCGCCCTCAGTTAAAGCAAAGACAAACCCCAAGTAACTGAATCTATTTTCTCATTTTGATTTTAGGACACGCGCACATAACTAACTGCCTCTTCCCTTGTTGATGAATGAGTTACCCGTAAATCTGGGGCGTGCTCTTCGACCCAGGGAGGCGGTGCCGGGCGCTGCCCGCCGGCTCTCCCGGCACCGAGCCAGGCGCGGCCGCTCCGGGATGGCCTGAGTGGCGGGCCGCGCTCCACGGCACGCTGCCGAGTGCAGGGCCCACGTGAGAGACCGGTGTCCCGTGTGGAGCCCAAAGGAGCCGGCTCTCTGCAGGGCCCAGGAGCAAAAGACATTAAACGAGGGGACGCGGGGATTTTTATATCGGGGAGGCCTCAGGGGCGGATACAAATTTTCAGCCAGTTAGGCGGGGAGCGGGGAGCAGCGCAGGGCGGCCGTAAGTTTTGCAACGTAAAAATTGTATTTGCGATGCATAAGCCAATAGGGAAGCACAGGGGGAGGGGACAGCTTAAACAAACCTATGGGGCTTCGAAGGTTCCAAAGGGGAGGTCCAAGGTAGGGCAGGCGCCATGGGAGATTGACAACTTGAGGGAGGAGGGACAGTGAACATTCTACAACAAAAGGTGGGGCTTAGGGAAGGATTGACAGCTGGGTAGGAGGGTACAGCTTGGGTTAAACCAGCGACGTAAGGGGAAACAGGAACCAACCATTAAGGATGAAACCGCGCTGCAACAATACTGCCTTCAACAATTGTTATACAGGAGCAAAGTAGTTTATCCTCTCAAAGGGCTTCATGGAGTCTGTCTGCATATAGTACATTAAAAAATTAATCTAATTGGCTGAATTAATTCAAAATACACACTTAAAAGGGTTAAACTGAGATTAGGACATAGCTGTTTTATAGATTACACAGATAGGAATATCAGACAATCCCTGAATAAAAGGGCTAATGTAAAAAACAACGTTAAGGAAGAAAACAGAGGTATAGGAAGGTGAAACCCCACTGTTAAAAACATGTTAGTAATAATTTGATCTAAGAAATTGATTTTCCACATAAGTGCACTGACAGGTCAAGTTCCTGCTCCTTTTAATTTTTAGACTTAGAGAGTATTTGGGATTGGGTTTGGTTTGGTCTGGAGTTGTGATAGGTAGAGCTGCTCCAAAGGGGGAAAAAAAAAATTATAAAGTAGAATAAAGGCTGACACTAAAGTCTAGTTAGAAGAGTTATTTTTAAGAGGGAATTTTCAAGATCTCAGCACCAAAAGTGAATAAAGTAGAGAAGAATTCTTCAAGAGTGATGCAGGAGGAGTGGAATGGCTGGGGGTACTCGTGGACACAGAGTAACAGATAATGAGTTTGAGTGTTTCTGGCTCTCATCCATCAGGTCCATAAACATAATAGCTAAAGCTTTAAGGCAGATGGACTACTTGTCAAATAATCTAGGAAAGAATTGGTAACAATGCACACATCTGAATTCTGGATGAATTCAGCTTTTACAGTGCTGCTGCCTCTAATATCTAAGACCAAAAGTAGTGAAAGTGAGGTGCTGTTCCCTCTATAAGGATATCCCACATGTCACTTCTGTGAGGGAATTTTCTTGAACAAAACATCATCTGTGCATGAACTCAAGTACTGAGATTCCACTTTCTCCCTTCCAAACATGTCAGACTTCACTGGACTTGACAATGAATCTGACTCCGAAATCTGAGATCATAAATTTTCCTGTTATTGCCTTTCAGGCTTACTATAATCTCTCTCATTTGAAGTATTGAACAGGATGAGTTCTAACACACCAGGTGGGTAGTTTTTTAGTCAGAGGTGGTTATCGTTTCATTTTTATTCTAGCTGAGGTCCAGAGCTATAATACTGTTGTTTTTTACATTGATTCCATTGGATTTAAGTGCAAACATTTGAGATATAACTGAAGATATAACTGCCTGTCTGTCTCAATCCATGATGGAAGCAAACTCTTCTATCTCCTCAACAATGCTGTTTTCAGCCTGACAGGATAAACCGTGAATTGCCAGTCTTCAAACCTCGCTTCTAAAATATATCAAAGATCTTTCTAATCCGAGAAGCCTGTGTTATAGCCCCTGACAATACACCCAATTATTGAACCTTTTTCTTGTCTGCAATATAATGTCTGAGAAAAATTTTATAGTATTTTCCTTATTTTAATTATGTTTTCATTCATATTTTAAATACAGCTTTTTGTGCTTTTTATTGAAGTTATCTAAAATTAATATCATAACCACAGCATTTGAAATTGCAACAGAACACAAATCCCACACATGTCTGTTGATTCTACTTTGCAATTAAGATATTTCCTGGCTGGTTTTGCTCATCCCCTCTTAGCAGACAAACTAACAAGGCAGGAAAGAATTGTTTTATAATACTCACATGTGTCTGTAAAGTAGGCCACTTATTCTACAATTATAGTTTAAGTCTCCTGAAGAAATATAACCACTATGTAAAATAATATTTTCTGTAGTACTCCTTACCTGAGGATCTCAAAGTGCTTTTGTGGTGGTCTGGCCCTGGCTGGAGGCCAGGTGCCAAACAAAGCCACTCTATCTCTCCCCTCCACAAATGGACCAGAGAGAGAAAATATAACCAGAAAAAGAAAAAGAAAAAGAAAGAGAAAAAGAAAAAGAAAAAGAAAAAGAAAAAGAAAAAGAAAAAGAAAAAGAAAAAGAAAAAGAAAAAGAAAAAGAAAAAGAAAAAGAAAAAAGGGGAAAATAAGGCTGCCTTTACATAATTGGAAGAAGCCATGTATTGGAAGCTGTGGTTTTCAGGGGGCTGGAATGAATGAAAGTGCTTTGGTGGATCTCATAAGTAAGGAAGAGCTGCTTGGGATGTGAAGCTTAGTGATAGTTTTGCCTGGACCGGCCATGGGATCATGACAGTCAGGATATTGAGAGTAGGAAAGTGGGAAAAAGTGAAATTACAGCCCTGGATGTCAGGATAGCAGCATTCGGACTGCTGAGTGACTTTCTTAGAAGATGGAGAAAATAAATCTGTGAATATTTTCCAAGCATAAGGTACACAAGAAGGTGGTTGGAAGTAGCCAGCATGGATTTATGAGAATCATGTCTGGCCAAAATGTTTCCTTTCAGCAATAATTTTGTCTTCCACTTGGGGAGACTAGGAATTTAAGAAAAAGCTAAACTTGAACATGAGCAATAAATGTCAAAAAGATTTGCACAAGTCAGAATTTTCCAGACTGGAAACAACAGAAAAAGGAAACAAAAATGGTCAAAAGATTTTAAGCTGGAAAGACTAAGTCTGATATCACTACAAATGCAGAACTTACATTTTAAGTAGAGATTAAATTATATAGTTATTTTCCAATTCTGCCAGTTTCACTGTCCATGCCTTAATATGTAGAGTGGCTTTATCTACTAAATCCTAAATATACTTTATAAATCCTAGTAGACCCTTTAGTTATAAGACATGTCCATTCTCATGACAACAAAAGTACACAAGATGGCAGTAGGCACCTGCAGAGCTACAGAACTATAATGACTTTCAAACTGTAATCAATTCCCAGGAATTTAAATACAAATTCTAAAAAAAAAAATCCCCAAACCACAAAAAAAAACCCCACAAAGAACCAAAAAAAACCCAGACTCCAAAAAGAACAGTCCAAAAAGGGAAANCAAAAAAAACCCAGAGTCAAAAAAGAACAGACCAAAAAGGGAAAAAAAAAAAAAAAAGGAAAAAGAATTGTATCTGTGTTGGCTTGTGGAACCTGCCAGAGAGATATCAATCTCTATGCCCTGGAAGGAAAGACATGGACTTGTCTAAAGGACATTTAACTTAAGGTGACAAAAAGGCTTCTCCCCCACAGTCCTTTGCTCCTTTATGTTAATTTACCCGGTTCTGTTCTCCCCATTGGCCATTGGCCCAGACCACCCCTGTTTTCCCTATATGGCTTTCCCTTAGGACGTTCTCAATTCAGTTTGAATGACTTCAGACTGAAAGAGGGCAGGGTTAGACTCAGTACTAGGAAGAAATTATTCTCTCTGAGGGTCCTGAGGCCTTACAACAGGTTTCCCAGGGAAGTATTCAAGGCCAGGCTGGATGGAGCTCTGAACAACCAGGTCTGCTGGAAGGTATCCCTGCTGGCCTGGTTCCAGCCAGGACAGGTTTAATTTTTTTGCAATAGTCAGAAGGGAATATGGCCAGGATTCAAGGGTTCTTCTGTACCATCCCATGTCATTGCGAGGCGCAGGGGGAAGGGACACGTTTTCCTGGGAGGAAGGACTTTTGTCCAGTTCAGAGTGGCATGGATGCAGTTGGGTCGTGAGATCTGTGGTGAGCATTTTGGCATGTGAGTAACTCTCTTTTCTGTACGCTTTTATTATTAATATTGTTCCTGTCACTGTTCATGTTCTTATTTCACCGGTGTTTCCAGTACATTGGTCTTATCTCAACACGTGAGGTCTGGCCTGAGGGAGCATAGTCTCGATTGCCATGGGATGTGGGAGATAATGGGCCAATTTTTAGAGAAATTCTCTGATGGTATGAAGTTTTACCACTGAACAACTACAGGATCCTGGTAAAGTGACAGAATATTTGCAAGAAGAATGCTGTGGCAGCACCAGAGAGGAGAAACTTATTGCTCTGTTGGGTCCTGGCTACTCTTTATTGGATACTGCTGGTCACTAGACAGCACCCTAAGAGAAGGAGGAGAAAAACAGACTGATAGGCACTGTGGTCACTCAAACTGTAGCTGAACAAGAGGAGCAACCTGAGCCAGTAGCAGTTGCCTCTATACTGCAGAAAAAAACAATGACAAAATCAATTTGCTTAGTGAGGGATGAAGAGGAAACAGGGCCACAGGAGGAAGAGGCAGGGCCAAAGATAATGGCCCAGTCCCTGTCCCCAGGTGACCTATGAGATAAGAGAAAAGATTTCAGCTGCCAGTTGGGTGAGCCCCTGGTGTCTTGGCTGCTCCAATCCTGGGATATTGCAGCCCATGATATGAAACTAACTCCTTAGTATTCTCCCAAATACTGTGTTCTTCTTGAAAACAGTAGAAAAATCACTTTAGTGCTTCAGATTGTTCTTGGCAATCAGGGCCAAACCATGACAACAGACATATGTACCAAGTGGATCACATTTGAGATCTGATTCAATAGAATAGTGGTTTATCCTTTTAATTTCATTCCTAGGTTTTACCTCATGTGTAGTATTTCCATTGCTGTTATTGCGAGTAGGTAAGCAGCCCAAGAGAAATGTGGAAGGATGATTTACATGCTGCATAGCCCCCTCTAAGTTTAGGTATTGTGTTTTGATGATGTGTGAGAATAAAAGAAAAAGAAGGTCTAGATGAGGTCAGAAAAGGCGATAGTAAATATATTCTCTCTGCATTACAGATCTATAAAGGTGTAGAAAATGCCATCACTTCCCAATATAAATCAAGATACTTTTGCTTTGTGAAACAACTGAGGATTGGGGCAGACTTTGGTTTAGTCCTGAATGGATTATTTTGCTATTTATTTTTGAATATTCCTATTTTGTTGAATGAAAAAAGTATGATCAATATACTTTGAAAGACTTGTCTTTAGAGATGTCTAATGTTAATGTGGAGATATTTGCTGCCAATTGGTAACACCACTGACTTACTGGTAGAGGATTGCTAGTTCCCATGTCTTCCTGCAGAATTTGCCTTACATTATGAAAAAGGGTTCTTAGCCATTGAAATCATTCCAGTTCTGTCATCATCTTTCATTAGCATTTTAATTTCAGGCTGGTACCATGCCTAGTTTTATGGTTTCACAGTGATAATCCTCATAAAACGAGCTGTCATCGATCCCCTCAATTTACATCTCTAATTCCACTTTCCCTGTGCTTTCCTAGAAACTACTTGCCTTGTGAAAACTCTGAAGGCAGCATACCTCTGGTAGCCTGGCAGCGCTGGGAAGAACAGGAGTGGGAAATCTGTGTGGTGTGGAAGAAGTGATTACAGGTGACCTTGGCCCTGATAAGTCTAAGTTGTACTAATTACCAAAGAAAAGGAACAGCCTTGTTCTTAATGGGTTGCAGCTGTGACTAATAAAGATGGGTGTGATAAAAGGGGTGGGCTGGCTGATTAAGGGAGCCTTTTGATGAAGATGACTCTGAGGAAGAGAGCATTGTGGAGGCAAAGGAGCCCTGAGGGAGAAGGAAGGATCCAGAGAGGTGCAAAGAAGACTGAAACCAGGAAGAGAGTTACTGCTGGATAAAGGTCTGCTGTGAGGTCATCTGGGTCTGATGGAGTTAGAGCCTGCTGTTGGGGCCTGCAGATATGGTCGAGCAAGGTGAAGGCCAGTGGTCAGTCTGCTAAGTGAGATCTGCAAACCTAGTCCAGGCGGAAATAACCAGCAGTCAGAATTTGCAGCTGGACCCTACAGCAGGAGTTTGCTGTAATCAGAGTCAGGATGAATAGGCTGTAAGCAAGAATAAACTGGGCCCCTTCTTGTGTTGTTAAATGTCTGTGTCTTGGCTCATTTCTACCCCTAACAAGAGGTCTACTGTGACAATTCGCACTTTGTGTTTCTTTCATTCTTTGTCTGTTTTATCTTTTTGTTCCTAATATTTTTCTCAGAGGTACTTCTGCATTTCCTTCTATTGATTTATTCACTCAGGGAAGTAGAGCAGAGTACCTTCCAAAGGCTCCCTGAACTAAGGAGTACAGATGACTTTCACAAGCTGTTCTGGAGTTCTGTGTTTTATTTTGTGCCCCTGTCAAGCTGAGGAGTGAGAGAGCAGCCTGGTGGGCAGCCAGTGGCCAGTGAATGCCAGCCCACCACAACGGGTTAGGGAGTTCTTAAGGAGCAATCCTTCAACACCAGATCACAGTAATCCTGTGGGGAAATATGAGCACATAGGATCATGTGATTTGTCAAGTAACTCTGAAATATTGGGTCTAGGCCTGATAAATGACCAAACCTGTCCTCATTCTGGAGGGAGTCTGACAAATTTCACAGCTAACTAAAATTCTCTTCACCTTAAAAACTTATGCTCACTAACGTTCACCCTTGAGAGATAAGAACTGGTACCTCAGTCTTCTCAGAAAAAATCAAAACATGCAAAACTCCAAAGGTGAGTCACAGCTGAGCGCTGTGAGGAGGCATCACACCATATCACAGAATATTCTGAGTTGGAAGGGATTCATGGGGATAAGAGTCCAACTCTAAAGGGAATGGCCTGTATTGGGATTGACCCCATGACCTTGGCATTATTAGCACCGTGCTCTGACCAGCTGAATGAATCTCAGTTTATTTCCTGAACTTGCATCAATTAGAAAGAAGCCTGCCACTAATAATCTCATTTCCTATCAATGCAATATTGTTTAGCCTTCTTACCTTTGCTGGCAAAAGGATGCACAAATAACATTATTTTAATTGTATAATAAGCAAACAGCTACAGGTGAAGTCACCTCAAAATGCAAAGAAATGTAAATAAACTGAAAGGCACAACATACATTGATTTTTCTCTGTAATAGGATGGATTGGTCATTTGAAAGGGCACTTTTCTATGAATCCACAAGTAACATTTATTGCAAGGCTGCTGAAATAACTAATCTGTCACACCATTTGCTGTTCTCCTGGGAATTGTGGTTGGTTGTGCCAGCTGCAGTCAGAGTTCATAGAAATCCTCAGCAGCTGCCTTCTCCCTCACTGTGAATCATAGCTGCTGCTGTAGATGTATTTTAAAGTGTCTCAATATTAATGAGATTTTTAATGCTAAATTAATTTTGAAATTTCGTACTCATCAAGATTTCAATGTAAGCATTATTAAACAATTTTTTTTTCTACTAGCAATGTTATCAATGTCAGTAACTGGGATTTTTTTTTTTTAACCTTAGTATTTCCTTAATTTTCTTTGCTTGTTTGAAAGGATACAAATTAAGGTGAACACTTGTTACTATGTTAAAGGAAGTGACCATGCATGTGAAATAGGTTTTTCTGCTGGCGCTGGCAATGCACATTTATCTACAAAGTGGGTTTGGGCAGGGTATAGACTATTCACAGTTCTTACTGCCCTACCAATGAATTTCAGGTGTTTTCCAGGAACCAAAGCTAAGGAAGAATAATAAAAAGAAACAATCCAAAGTAAACAACTCAAATTAATCAGCATTAGAAATAGAGGTCTGAATTTAAAGAATAAAGAAATACAGGGGAGTAATGCAGATACAGTAACAATATTAAAATATTGGGTCAGCCACAGCTTCTCTGGGTACCCTGTGCCAGGGCCTCCCCATCCTCATAGGGAGGAATCTCTTCCCAATATCCTGTCTGATCCTGCTCTCTGGCTGTGGGAAGCTGTTCCCCATTGTCCTATTGCTCCATCCCTTGTAAACAGTCTCTCTCCATATTTCCTGTTGCATCCTTCAGGCACTTAAAGGCCAAGATTAAGGTCACCCCAAAATTTCTCTTCTCCAGCTGAACGATCCCAGCTCTCCCAGCCTTTCCTCCCAGCAGAGCTGCTCCATCCCTCTGATCATCCTGGTGCCTCCCCTGGACTCTCTCCAGCAGCTCCAGGTCCTTCCTGGGCTGGGCCAGCTCTGCAGGTGGTGTCTCACCTGAGCAGGCCAGAGGGGTGGAATAGCAAATTCTAATGGGAAGTCAAAAAATAAAAAGAGATGAAAAGAGAAACTGAGCAGGCAAACTGATTAATTTCACTGGTAGCAAAGAGATTAAAAATATAGTCTGCAAAACAGCAATGAATGTGCCCTGCCTAAATGAAATGAGGGAAGTAGAAAGAAACCAAAGTAAGAGTTTAAATCTCAGGGTTTGAACACAGCCTTAAGACTGCAGGGAACTGAAGCTCTGAACGTGTTACGTCAACAATTGTGCTTTTGATGAAAGATGTTATTAAAGATGATAAAATTTCCAAAGAATTCCAAACAGTTAAATATTTCTTTGAAGTTAATCAGTTTGTGTCTCTGTACGTATGCAGGGCATGGTTTTTAGGTACTTACAACTATTATGAATTTGTTCATGTACTCATTGTAGACAATTCCTTTTACTTTTTTTTTTCAGGGCTTTTATGAGAGCACTTTTAAGTTCTTATTTTTGCTACTTACTGTATTTTGAATATAGTTCCAATTAATCAGTTAGAAGATTTTGTGGAATCTGCTAGATTTTCCATTTTTCAGGGACATATTTTTTTATACTAAAATGAAGTTAACCCAAAGATTAAAGCCAGCAGGCTGGAAGTAAAAAAATCTCTGAATTTGTATCCTGCTCTGTAATAAATTATTTGGTCACACATAAATACTTACTCTCTTTTCTTGTATAGAGAAGCTTTTTTCTCCTTTTTCTCCATTGTACTGCTTTGAGATAAATGGGCAGTCATAACTATAAATAAATATTTTATAAACATCAAAAATATAAAAACTATATATTCTATATTGGAATTGCACTTTAACAATGCTGGGATACAATAGTGTGTTAGTGAATTGGAGGAAGGGATCTCTTTGTACTGCATTTTCTATTCAGTAGAGTTCCTACTACTAAATTTTTGACTGAAAACCAATTGGGCCATTTACCCTTGTAACTGTACCTCCTGGTCTTGCTTCGTGTTGTCTTTTTGTCAAATTTTAAACTGATCTTGTATTCCTACTTCAAACTGTAAGACATTGGAAGGCTGCCATTTAAACCAAACATCTCTGCAACTAAATTGAGAGATGTGTGTGCCATAAGATTGCCTTAATTAGCAATAGTGAGCTTAATACCAGGCTTATAAGTAAAACTGAGCTGCAGGACCCTGGCTCATCATTTTAAAATCTGTGGGACTACTTTGAGAACACTTACAATTAAACACAGGAAAGAAAAATGTTGCTCTCTATCTCAAATTTAGAGAAGGAAACAGAACTGAAAGAGTGGATAAGATAACGACTAAAAAAATGATCAGGCTACTAGTTAAGCAAAAAAAGCCTTAAAAATATCAAGGAGGACAATTTCTAGTGAAAGCAAATCTTCTGCAGGAATGTGGTGAGGAATGTAGTATTTAAGACAAGACTAGAAGTCTGGGATCTTTTTCTCTCAACTTCCAGTCACTCAGGAGGAATCTGACAGCAGCAATATTGTTCTGAAGAATAAAATCTTCTAAGTGTAGTATATTTTTTTAAAGTGAAGACAAAGCAGATTACTCAAAATCCAATTAAGTAGTTCAAGTGTGAACATCTCCCATTTTTAGACTCCCTAAAAATGAAAATACATGTAAGAAGAAAGTCAGGCTAAGGAAATATGAGAACACATAGCAGGATTATTGAAGTTTGCAATTCTTTACTGGTATAAATATTTAAATATATTAAGTATTATAATGTTTTACATTGATATCACACAAAAGTTCAGATACACAGCTGAATGCCTGCCTAGAACATACAATGCAAAATTTGGAAAAAGCAAGCTGATCATTAAAAGCAGATTCAGAAATTGCTAGAATGCCTATCATACCCGGGGAACAAGGGGACGGGAAGCCATTGAGTTACATCTCCTGGGCAGGCTGAAGTTATGCCTCTGTATGCTGCAGATTGGTTAAACAGAGAATGATGGAAGAGGTTTAGGAAACGTCAGGAAAGGCAGAGATCCTAATCTACAAATTGAAAAACATATGAGGAAGAGTTTAATGCATTGTTACTGGATGAAAATAAGTACATCAGTACGTTCATTCATAAGCTGTAGATTCTTTAGTATTCTGCAGTTGTCTTTCTCCCTGTGCTGTATTACAGATTTGCAAAGGTATAAATAGTATACTAAGTTATTACATCAGGTTTCAGAAATTAGCTTAATAAAGATTAATTTAGTTATATTAGTTTCCCTGAATAGAGGACAATTTATAAAACCTTACCTAACTGACAATTTAGAAATAGATGACTTCACTGCATAAATAACTACACGAGCCCTTATGCCTGTGCTTATGTACCTTGCTAAAACAGTGAGTGGGAGGTGATACATTAAAGTTAATATAAGAAATATTAAGGATGACAACAGATGGGCTAGTTGTAGAAAGGAAAACACAAGTATATCTTTGGCAAAATAACTTTAAAAAGGTAAGAAGACAAGTAACTTTTATAGAGGTTAAAAAATTCTAAACAAAAATTGTTCATGATTTATAGAAAGTGTACTGTTGTTACTCCAATGAATCAAGTAATTTGGCTAGAACCAGTATTAATTTATTATCCTAAAACAAAATCTTCATTAGGCCTAAACGAGCTGTTTGATTGCCAGAGTAAACATTGCTTGTACAGATTAAATTGCAGACTTTATCATTACTTCATATTACTTTGAATCATGGCACAGAAGTATTTGTGAATACTGTGTCATTCTTCCAAGGCTGTGATGCCACAGCAAGGCACATCACAAGGAGACTGACACTTTTGGGCTGATGTGGTGCCTGAGCTGTCTGAGAATATGTTTTGCCTCCCAGAACACACCTGAGAATGCAGAGTGCAGTTTGGATGTGTAAACTCCACAGAATGAGCACTATTTGTTACACAGTAAGCTGCCAAAGGCTGTTACTGGACTGGAATGTCCCTGGAAACTCCAACAGGCAGACCCAGAAAACTGTCAAGAGGTCCTGTAAAAATTCTGTCTCATGAGAGGACCTTAAAGACATCAACAGTTTCCTTTAAGTGTTCCCATCCTTCCCACCAGAATGGTTTCTCCAAAGTCCAAATATCTTTTGATCTAGTTTAAGAGCTCTGATTCTGGTACTATCCAACGAGGAGATGAGTATTTTGCCTACTTTGTAACAGATATTTTATCAGCATTTTACCTACTTCACAGGATCTTTGTAAAGATTATTAAATGATTACTTTGTAATCATTATTCAGGCCTAAATCTTCCAGTCTTCTTAAAACACATTTCTTATAGCTATAATTACTCTTACTGCTCTTCTCAGAACTCTCTTCAAAGTATTGCATTGCTGTTCAACCTCTCTTTTTATTATCTCCAATGAAGTCCACCAGTTTCATGTAATTTCAAAACAGCTAAAGTGAAGAGACGCTAACATTTCTTTGCCTGTTGCAAACACCCTTTTTATCCTAGTAAAAAATGTCTTATAATTCTTTTAAATATCTGTCAGGAGTTTTAGATGATATGGACTGAGACAGAGAAGGATTAAAAAATCTCCTA